>MU227391.1:2287308-2299084 GCA_018584345.1 Thuja plicata | reverse complement strand
CCCCTGCCCCTGCCCCTGCCCCTGCCCCCAACCAACCCTCCCTCTTTTTGAATATTGTACTACTATTATAAAATTAAATAGGAATCATTCATATAAAAGATCCTTACTTACCATTTTGTTCTCTTTCAAATTGCATTGTGAAGATTCTCTCTGTTCCATAAGGAGGCCTTTGGCATCTTGCGACTGGGGGCATCTCTCTTCTTCTTGTATGGAATGTTGCATTAAAAGTTTTAAGGAAAGAAACAAAAGAGGAAGCCTTTTATATGCTTCCCTGATTAATTGTTTTGTGTCCTCAAACCATTAAAGCTTCGCTTCTAGCATTTCTGAATCTGTTCTACAATGGGGATGAAGACTGACAAGAGTTTAGCAATGAATGGAGGGCAAGGAGAAGGCAGCTATGCACAAAATTCATCGCATCAAGTAATTTCCATCCAAAATCTAACTGAATTACATCTCAAGTTTTTAGAATGGGTTTCGCATCAAGTAATTTCCATCCAAAATCTAATTGAATTACATCTCAAGTTTTTAGAATGGGTTATAATTTGTTTGTGTGTTCTGTTACAGGCTGGGTGTCTCCATTTAGTACAACCTTTTCTAAAAGAATGCATTTCCAACATGAATATTACTCCAATTGAAAGGTTTTGCATAGCAGATCTGGGGTGTTCTGCTGGACCCAATACACTTTTCGCTGTAGAATTGATCTCAAAGGCAATTCAAGATAAATATAAGGCAATGGATGTACCAATGCCAGAGTTGCAAGTATTCTTCTCAGATCTGCCCTCCAATGACTTCAATTTACTTTTCCGAAGCTTACCCAAGAGAGAAAAGGAAGGAGATAATAATGAAAAGAATGGTTCAATAAGCCCTATAAGTAATTACTTTGCTGCAGGGGTTGCTGGGTCCTTTTACAACCGTCTCTTTCCCAAGAATTCTCTCCATTTTGTTCACTCCACTTTCAGTTTACATTGGCTTTCACAAGTTGGTTCAAATCCTTTTCTCCATTTTAGTCTTAAAATGAAAAAATGAAGGCAATTCTAGTTATGATAAGCTAATCAATCTAATAAAAGTTTCTGGTTGTTGTTTCTGAATTCGACTGTTTTTTATTTGTATCAGACTTTCAAATCATATTCTATGGTCTATCATTACATTCTCATGATTTCAAATAATCAATCCTAGAAACAACAACCAGATATGTTATAAGTTGCGAAAAATTGGTATTTCTAATCAACAAAAGTTTTTTTTGTAACCAGATAATTGTGCATGCTTGAAATTCAGTTGATATGATATGTTTCTTATTGCTATTTCTGAATTTAATTGTGTGATGATCCAAAACAGTCAACACCAAAAATAGTAACAAGATAGTTATAGATTGTGGAAAACTGATATCTTTAATCAACAAAAGTTTTTTGTAACTGAATAGCTGTGCATACTTGAAATTCAGTTGAGAGTCTAGCAAAACTTTCTTGTTGCTGTTTTTCGAATTTTTTTATGTTTATTTTTTCAACTAAGTTTCAAATCATACCTTGTGATCCATCATCACTCTTTCTAATATTTTGATGATGGATCACATAATATGATTCAAATTATTAATGAAAAAACAACAACAGAAATATTATAAATTATAGAAAACTGATATCTTTTATCAACATTGTTTTTTCAAATCAGGTCCCTGCTGAAATTGAAGATGAAAGGTCGAGATCATGGAACAGTGGAAGAGTGTTCATATCAAAAGATGCACCAGTGGAGGTTGGACAGGCATATCTGCATCAATTCCAGAAGGATTTCCAGAGCTTTTTAAGAGCCCGTTCTGAAGAAATAGTTGCAGGAGGTTGCATGTTTCTGAGTTTGGCAGGACGTCCAGATGAATGTGAGGACCCCAGAGACCAAGGTCCTGTCTCCACCATATGGGATATTATCCAAGCCGCCTTCAATGACATGGTCATTCAGGTAGGGGTAATGGCTATAGAAATTCAAAACTTTTTTTCTTTTTTAATTTTTATTTAAGATATCAGATTTTTAAAGCATATTGATTTGTACTTAGTGTTTATAAATTCAAGTGTGTAAAATTTGTTTGCATTAATGTTTTGTATGGCACTTTATGATCTATTATGTGATATAAAAAAAAGTTGTAGGAGAAAATTGGATAAAATTATCCATTTTTTTCTAAAGCTCTCTTTTTATAATCAGATTACAGAGTGTGATCCGAATTGTTGATGCAAACAAATGTTATCCAGTTGAATCCAAGAACAACACGTACTAATTTCAATAACATGGTCTTATCACCACCATATGGAATATTCTCCCTGCTAAGTTCAATGACATGGTCATTCAAGTAGGAGTAATGGTTATAGAAAATCAAAGGTTTTTCCTTCTTCAACTTCAATTTAAGACATCAGATTTCCACAGTTAGTCCTAATTAGTACTTGTTGTTTCTGAATTCAAGTGCGTAAGATTTCTTTGTATTAACGAATCATGATCCATCATCAGAATGTCTAACGGATCATCATCCATCATCAGATTGTCGAAAGAAAGTTGTTGGAAAAAAATCTTACGCAATCATCATTTTTTCTTGACAATTCTTCTACTCTGATGATAGATGAGAATGTTAAAAAAGAGTTATAAAAAAGAATGTGATGGAAAATACTGATGTAAACAAATCTTGCACAACAAAATTTAAAAACAGCACATAGTAACTTTGTTTTTGATGACAGGGAGTGATAGAAGAGGATAAAAGAGACTCTTTTAATTTCCCCTTCTTTTCTCCCACTGCTCTGGAGTTGAGAGCCGAGGTGGAGAAAGAGGGGTCATTCACAGTGAAGAGAATAGACTATCTTTCTGCAATTGGGCTGCCAAGATCTGAGACTCCGAATATGAAGAATGAGGATTTTGGAAGAATATTGGCCTGTAAGTCCAGAGCTGTTCTGGAAGGCCTGATTTCGGCCTATTTTGGAAGTGAGGTGGTGAATCCACTGTATGATAATTTTGCAGAGAGAGCTGCAGATAATGCTTCAGAAGTCATGGAATCCGCTGTTCACCACGGAGGAGAATTCTTTGTTGTTCTTGGGAGAAAACAAGATTGAGTTTCATTGTCCAACTTGGTTTGGCTGTTTTCTATGGTGGTTTGTTCCAAAAACAAAGCATTGCTAACTACGGTGGCCTAGCAATTAGCTCCCCCAAAAAATATAATTTTCTTTATTGTAAATGGGGTGGTATAGCTATTAGTTTTCATTATTACAAAATGTTTGTAAGTAGAATTTAAAATAAACTTTGTCAATAGATCTTTGGTCTGTCATGAAGTTGAAAGGTTTTTAAAGAGTTCACAAAGGATCAAGTATTATTAAGTGCAAGGCTCTGACATTTTAAGGGATGAGGTTGGGATTGTATCCTCGTCAAATCCACTTTTTAACTCTTGTTGAAGAGGCTCAGCTTAAAGCTCATGCTCCCGTATCGAATAGCTAAAACAACTTTGTAGATAAAAAATTCTCTATTAAAAAAAACTTTGAATATTATATATTTAAAAATTAAATTGTATATTATATTATAAATCTTCGACAATTATCAAATAACATGATATGTTTATTACTTAGGAGTTTATAATAATTTTAATCTTGTGTACTGTAATAATAAATGGCTTAAGGTTGCTTCTTGCAACCTAGTCTTAAACTAAGTCATGTAATGTGATGTAGTTTTCTGTTTATACTATGTTATTCAATATATTGTATCTGCCTTCTATATAAATCTAATTTAATCAGATGACTTTGGCCTTTTGTTAAACATGAATTATATATAATTTATTTTAAATGAAATTTACATGTCTAGACAAATATAATACTAAGATAAATATTCTAAACATATATAGTATAAATTTAATATTTAAACATATACGATTTTGTAGACATCGAGATTTGACCACTTGTATTTGGCTTATTTACCTCTAGTTTATCTAATTCTCCATCTTTTATATTAATTAAATAATATTTTAATATTTAATTAATATTTTTCTATTTTCTTCTATCTTTCCTAAGTCATAGCCTAAGTTAAATAATTATCTTTAATTAAATTTGACTTTACCTTTATCCTCTTCTTCCATAAATTAAAGAGATATATTCTATTTATTTAATACTTTCTCAAATGTCACATCTTCCTTCACTGCCACTTGCATTCTAATCCCCTTCTTAATCTTCACCTCAACTAAGCATGTGCACACACTTAATCTTTTGATTAAGTGAAATCAAGTCCTCTCATAATATCAAACACATGGATCTTGCTTTCTCAAGTACCCAAAAGGAATTTTTAATTCCTTTATTCCTCTCCTCCATCCTCTACCATATATCTTCATCTCTTCCAATTTCAACCATTTATTCAATTTCCTCTCAAATCCTCTATATCAAGCACTTACTTATTTATCATCTCTCTCATCTATTTTTCATTTGAGCATCATTATGCTGCCAAATTTTTCAGTGAGCACACATCCAAATCAAACATCTTGGGAAAATCATTGCAAAATGAGGTTTGATATACTTTGTTTTTATTGTATTTTATGTTAATTTGACCTCTTTTGCCTTTTCTTAATTGTTGTTGTTTTATGTAATTTTGAGTGTTTTATTGCTATTATCATTCCTTTTGAAACAACATTTAGCTCCACGATGAAGTAGATTATTTGCAGTCCCCCCTCTTTCGAAGATCATGCCTTTTATCTTCCTGTATGTGTTAATGACCAATTTTATTACATGTAGCCATTCTATAGGTAGGCCCACATCTTCGGACTCAAAAATCACAACTTTAAGGAGCTATTCTAGTCTTGTAGATTTTATTATCCACAAAATTGGGATGTAATCATCCAACATAAAAATTGTTTCCTCTGGGTCTGGGGCCTGGCTCGGTTGGCTAAGTAATTCCGTTGCGGCTCTGCTGGTCACGAGGTCCAGTCTCCCCCTACCCGCTGTTATTGTACCCGGTTCATAGCTCCGGTCAAAAGCGTGAATTGAATAAATTTTCACCCCTCCAAGTAAAAAAAAATAAAAAATAAAATTGTTTCCTCTATAATCGTGCCAACATCTTCTCCTCTAATCATATTATACAAAATTATCATTTAACATGCAATAGATTGATCTATAGAGTCAAAACTCTTCTTATTACCTCTTTGCCCATTTCTTCTATATCTCTTCACCATTCTACAGTTGTCGAAATGAAGGCATTGGAACTTGAAAATGAAACATTTGTACTGAATACTTCTTATAGGCTAGATGGGTGAGTCGAGAAATCAATTTGGCCATATCAACTGGCCTATATTTCTTAAACTATTTGACTTGGGATTGTAGTTCTTCTTTTGTGTTCTAATATTTCTACATTCTCTTGAAAATGATTGTAACAACCTCTTGTAGAAGATTATTTTATCCCTCCCTTGTAGGCACTCCCTAGTTAATCTAATGCATCTAGTAGTAATCTTCTTACATATCTTCTTGGAGCTTGTCTACCAGAGGGACTACACCTTAGGCTTTCCAATTTACCCCCTACCATTTGCTACGACCTGTGAGATTTTCCTTGCTTTCTTTGGGGTTTGATAGCCTTAAACTAACCATCTAATTCACTTTTGTACAATTTGGGATAGCCATACTAGAGCAGTTCTTGTAGTGGCATGCCCATATGTTCTCATCTTCAAAACATTTTCTTCCCCTTCTCCTTTTTCATCTTTCCTTGGATAAGATACTAAACTTGTTGGGGGATATTCTTCATGCCTTTGTTCATGTGTCAACTCGTTTCCCTCTCCTTGGAGATTGTTTCTTTTCTAAGGTTTCTCCTTTTTTGGCTTTGGAAAATTTTCATGTACTTGTTCTTCTTGGGGAGCCTTAGGAGATTGTTTCTTAGAGGAACATTCATCATCTCCTATTTCAAAAGCATTGAGTCCAAGTTTTTTTCAGCCTACTTATTTAACTCATCAAAAATAAAAGAAGTATGTTTTACTTCTTCCTCTCTTGTTATATCAAGCACATCTATCTAGGGAAGTCTTCTTCCATCGATGGCTCTTCAAATGTATCCTTTTCCTTTTGTGTTTCTACTTCCTCCATCCCTTCTATATCAACATCCTTTAGAATTTCCACCATGACAGAAGGTGTTTTTTTCTCTATTTGTTCAGTGGATCCTAATGGAGGTGGTGCTACAAGTTCGTCTATAACAACAAAATCTTGAGGGGGAGCTTGTGGCTCCCCTACCCCTGTAGTTCTCTTCCTTTAAAGGGTTACTTCCTCCTATTATTTTAAAATCCTTTCCAATCTGGGACCTTTCCTTAGACTCATGTATACCCAATGAGCATCCTCGGGCTTATTCTTACTTTGGATTTTAATCTTGATAGGATTGGCCCTTTATTGGGAAGAGGAAGGAGCAATGAAACAACAGATGAAGATGGTGAAATAATCCTTTCCTCTTTTTTGGTAGTAGAAGCAACATTAGTTTCATTTTCCTTTTGCTACTTCTCAATCTTGTTTGATTCCTTCTCAACCACCACACTTGCATTTCCTAAAGGGTGAGATGGTGATAAAGGTTTTGAAGTAGTTTTTCTGCTCTGAAAGTGTTGAGGTTATTGGTTTTAAGCATTTGACCAAATCCTTCCACTCTTGGCACCATATCCATTTTGTATGTCTTGGTTAGCCAATCCGGGATGCACTTCAATACATGTTTGTCCATGTAATCTATGTATATTTTTATTCTACATCATTTACATCCGCATTATGGATTGCTCAATCAAATATTTTGTTGTGATTGTATGAGTGGTGCAATTTATTCTCATAATCTTTGATCCTATGTTCTTTGAAGATGTATAAATTGTAGACCACTATTTCCAAGTATAGGTTCATTCTGCAGCGATCCCTGACCCTTACCTTACTTATGTCTAGACAATTGGCATAATTATCCTCCATGTGGGGAAAATGTTTGAAATGGGAGCAAATTACATGGCTGAAAGTACCTATGGGATCAAATTTATTCCCGATGATCTTCAATAAATGTAAAGGAAACTCTGTAAATTTGGGGCCCACAAACTTGACAATTTTCATGTCTGAACATATGTGTGCCCCCACCTTGATGGGGAACTAAAAATATGATTTACTCAATTCAGATTTTGAGAATCCCCTACTTGTTTTCACAACAACCTGTCACATGGGTACCTTGGAAGCTTATGAGCGGGAAGCATATAGTCGACTACCTTGATGTATGTGAAGGTTTGGAACTAAATGAAATATCTTCCAAACATTTCAATCTCCATTGTTACTTCAAGAGAAAGTCTCTTTGTAAAATCTCCCTCAATATTCCCTATAATAGAAAACACGAAAGCATCATTTACAATCTTATGGTCTTGTGCATTCCTTTTGAGTGCAAATTGAGGATAGTGATTTTGAATTATAAAATTTTAATTAGCAAATGATTCTTTTCTGTTCAAACTTGGAAAAGTATCTTGGGAAACTAGTAAGTACACCAAGTAGGATTTCATGTAAAATCTCGGATTAATTTTTACTTGCATCAGTTGCTCATGTAGATTGTCACTGATTTTATCCCAGTCATTATGTTTCTTCCTATTAAATATGGTTTTAATGAGAAAGACCATCCATGGTTCCAATTTCTTTTCTTGGGGTAATCTCGCCACCCATCTTAGAAGAGTTATGTAATATTTTTTCATCTATGTTGAGATAGGCCCTTTGATAGTTCAGTTTTTATGTATTTTGCCACTTTCTTAGCTTCTCCATCAACCCCTCATCAACATACCAGAGGTAGTCTATATTTTCTTCATAATACCTCTCTCCCAGAGGAATTGCCACCCTTGCATAAGTGTCATATGTGGGAATGTGAAATACCTTATCTATGGTATCTAATGAAATATAGAGAACTACTTCTCCCAACTTTTTGTATAATAATCTCTCATCTAGCTTATTGTTTTTAGCACAAGCCATCACTAGTTCAAGAGATTGCAGGAAAATTAGGAACCTTGTTTCCAGTACCAATCCTAAGTTCACCAAAGAGGTGGCCCAACATGTCTTGCCTTGTGGGTTTATCACTCACCCCTTGAACAATCTTAGGTCTAGATGGCCCAAGTCAGTATCTATGATTTCATAGTCCTTGGAGACTATCTTGGATGGAGGAAGGTATCCATTGAGCTTGTACTTCATTGGGGTAGAATTTTCCAATCCTTCCTTTGCATGATAAACTTATTAATTTAATTATCCTAACTACCAATTTAGAAGAAAAAGAAAACTACTTTAATTCCATCATTAAATCAAGCAATCATAATCCTAGGACCTTATACATTTCACATATTATCCCCTTAAAATCATTTGTGCATAGCCTTTTTAGAGTTTAGGAGTAAGACGCCCCTAAAATTTTTGGGGATCAAGGATGAGACATCCTTGACCATCTTTTATATATATTAGGGCTCAAAGAGAATAGGATTTTTGGATATTGGGGGATGTAGACACCCTTGATCTTTTGAGGGTTTGGGGTGTTGATACCCCCAACAAGCCTTTGGTATCAAGCATTAAAGCTTGTCCCTTAGGAAAATTCCCTTAGAATGAGATTTTTGGGATCACTAATCGAGGATCCCTTATCACTATATAATACTTAGACTCAAAACCCATGACCTTTGAAAAGTCCAAAGGCCTTATCGGGGATCTGGGATTGGGGGCATTGGATCTTAAAACCCCAAAATTAGTTAATTTGTGTATTTGACTGCTAAGGTTTTCACTTTGTGTATGGGTCGATATTTAAAGGTTTGATTATCCTCATTTTTCCCAATAAGAGTTTTTTTCTATACTTACTCTAATTTGTACAAAGTAGGAAATTCTCATAAGAATTTAAAACCCTATGTGTTTTCTTGAACAAACAGTGCTTATTAAAAACAAGGAAACTACTAGTAACCCTACTAAAATTAAGGAGAAAAATGATGCAAAAACTACAATGGAAAGAACAACAATACTACAAAGCACAACAATAGAAAACTAGAAGGAAAATAAGAAAGACAACAAGAAATGGGGAAATGACCATTAAACCCTACCTAGAGTGGTAGAAACAAAATTCCAATCGACTAAAGACGTTGTATTGGCTCAAAGATCTCACTAGGGATTATCATAAGTAAGCTCTCTTCACTCTAAATCACACAAATCACTCCAATTTTGTGCAGTAATTATCAGAAACAAGGTTCACAAATGAGTGGTGAAATGATCTTGTATAGGTGTAGATTCGAGATGGCACAAGCATGCATTATCAAAAAAGGTTTTTTTTTAGGGTTTTGACATGAGCACAACCTTTTGGGGAATTAAGGGTTGGGATTTCAGGGATTTCATGTTACCATGACATCACATTGATGTGTGATCCTAAAACTAAAGAATAGAAATGAAAGCAAGTGAGTCAGGTTTTGCGGGTGAGGAATCCTCAAAAAGTTTTAGGGGAAGCTCATCCCCAATCCTCGAATGGATGAAAAAAAAATTGAAAGACAAGGAAAAAGGTTATGGGGGGTTGTGGTTTCAGAGGTCCAATGAGAAATTGTGAAGCTCAAAACTGTCATCAACAAAAGCCTAAAATAAAAAATTAAAAAGGAAAACCAAGGCAAAAAAAACAAAGGAAAAACCCAAAATGTAGGTCTCCATTCACTCAAGTGAAGAAGTGGGGTGTGAGTTGTGAGGCACAAGAAGAAAAAATTAAATGTGATTGATTTCTTCCCTTCTATGATTCAAACAAAAAGGGACAACAAATTTATGAGTTATGGGGGCTAATATGAGGTGAGATTTGTAGTGCATGACACATAGCTCTCAAGTCAGCGCAAAGAAATAAAATAATAAAAATAAAACATTAATGTACAGTGTATTAAATTTGGGGATGAAAAAGTGGGAGGGAAGCTTCCATATTTGGGGTGTAATAATGTTTGAAATTGTTGGAGAACCAGAATATGTCACCATAAACCATTGGGAGTATTGATGGTTATACAAACCTCAGAAGGAAACATGGTACTAGAGAATGACACGATTACAATGTATGCAGATAAATTTATTTATTAAAGGGAACTAGAAACATCGAGGGAGCACATCAAGGGTTGAACATGAGAGTCTAGACAGTGTTTCCAATAACATCTTGATTGAAAGTTTTGAAAGCCTTTTTAATAAAACTCTTTTGTGGATGTCCTGCGATCAAGTGTCACCACAAAAAAAATTTGCTAGAAAGTTTCAAAAGCCTTTTTATAAAAATACATTTTCTACAAATATAGCATGCGTTGATTCTATGGGACAATGTATAGCTATGAGGCATTCTGTAAATAATTCAACATCCCTTTTGGCATAGGCAAGGAGGATGCAACAAAGGTTGTGGAGCTAGCTTATCAAAAAATCCATTCATTACATATCCTATAGCATGACTGTTTGAAAATTTTGAAGTCTTTTCAACAAAACCACCTTTTTCATAGCTTGTAACTATTTTTAACTATAGGGTCATATTTATGACAAGAGCATAGTAGACAAGGAGTAGGAGGAAATTTGTGGAGTAAACTTGCATGCATGCCACTTACATTTTCTTGGAATTTTATAAAAGCCTTCTTAATAAATCTTGTTTGTCCATATGTTCAGTTCAATTGTTGAGTCTTTTTTAAGGTAAACATTTCAAGTTGGATAACAAAAAAGTTTCAGGTAAAGTTTTTTTCTTACCGCCAATTTATTTGAGCTTAATGCTTTATAGTCTTGTAGTTATATGGAAAAGTGTCTGGTAGCATTTTATTCACCTAGTAGCACTTTCTACAAAAACAAATCTTAATTGTGTCTTGGGCAAACAATAGGCAACTTCGATAAAGATATGTTTTAATCTAATTATTAGATCTAGTCAAATAATTGCTTAAATCGAGTTTGCAAGAAATGTGTTGAGATGGTTTAATTCTATGTAGAGTTTTTCAAAATATAAACATATTGAACAATAAATAAACTAATAGCCCAAAAATGTATCTGTAAAACAACATAACAAACGAAAAGATAAAATCCATAAACCTAAAATGTGTCTATATTTAAAAAAAATGTACCAATGAATCAATGTGTGTCTATGCATATCCTTAATTTTATAAAAATAAAAATTTATGAATTTATTTGTTGTTTTTATATTTATTTGGATTAAGTCAGGCCATTTACATAATCCTAATATTGTAAACATTTTACGCTTCTTTCCAAACTAAACCTTCTATACCTGGTAACCATATTTTTAGCTATAGACCTAACTATTACCCATTAGAGAGTAGTTATATGTTCTATGGGTGAAGCCACAATAGTGGGTCACATTTTTTTGGACAACAGATTTGGCACTTTTGGCCAATTTTCATTTTTACTCACTCTTGATCGGAAGTCACTTTTGATCGAAAGTATATTACATCATGGTTTCAATCGAAATCGACTTCTAAATAAAAAGCATTTAAAAAAAAATTATTCATATTTAATTGGTTTTGATTGAAAGGGGTTTCAATCAAAACCATCAATTAGGGCTTTTTAATTAACAAAACTCACTGTCAAAAATCCCCTTTCAACCAAAACTATCAATTGGGGCTTTTTAATTAATTAAACTCACTGTCAAAAATGTCATTTTTTATAGTGAGCAGCAAGGAAGCGACGAAGGTTAGCAACTCGATTCACCACTGAACCTCCGAACTAGTTTGTTGAGGTTGGATTTTGACATTTTTTTGTAAAATTTTGCTTCTCATTACATTTTAAAAGATAGTTTTTTTTATATACACATGCATGCATGTGTGTGTGTGTGTGTGTGT
>MU227391.1:2261067-2278005 GCA_018584345.1 Thuja plicata | reverse complement strand
ATCTTTCCATCAAAAGTCTGAATATATTCTTGGTGTATCACCCCATTTTCCCTTTCATTTTTAATCCTTTTTCCCTTTTCCCCATCAAGTTTCAAATCAGGAGGTGATATCCATATTTTATAGGAACCGACCTAGAATCCGGAGATTCCTCTTCACTCATAGTCTACCCACAGCTAAGAGAGGTTTCGATTGTGAGGATGGAATTTTTGTGTAGCCCTAATGCATGAGTTAGGGTGACAATTCTAAGCCTGAACATGACTCTTGATTAGTTCTATTAAGGTATCAGAAACTTAGGCAGTTACCATGGTCCAGGGATTGGACATCCTACTGAGCAGCTATCCTCGTTTATAGAAACTCATTTAATTTATCAACCTAGGGATGTATTAATTGAATCAGGATAGCAAATTATATACACCAAGGACTCTTACTCAGACAACACTATGGTTGCAGGAAGCAAATTGCTTTGAAAGGAAACTATTCTAAAGCTGCAGGAAATAAATTGCTTTGAAAGGAAACTATTCTAAAGCTGTAAAGAATGCTAGAAAGGAAATGAAAAAGTGTAAATACTTGAAGGAACACTACAAATTGGAAACACAAATACTTGAAAACACAATTATAATGCTTCAACAGTTCTACCTCTTTGGTTGTAGCAAGTACTAGACTATCATGCGGCTTTGGTTGCAGGAACAATGTTAACACCAGAATTACGATACCAAGATGCAGGAAAACTACATGAAAATGATCCTAACTAGATAACACAGATTCCTCACCAAGTGGGCCCCCTTGAGTGAGTATCCAAACTCAATTATACTTAACTAAAGATTATCACTTCATTTGCTATTGATAAAAAATGAATTACAAGATTCAACTTTAAAGCAACAAATTGTAAATTGATAAATGATAATGCCCTTTTTCTCACACAAGAATGAGGCTTTATTTAATAAAGTAAAAAAATCTAACTTCTATCTAGTCATGCCATAGAGATATGTGGAGCTTTTATTACAATCCTATTAAACACGAAAGGAAACTATAAAACTAGAGATAGAATAGATCCAGGAAAGAGGAAAGAACTATTTTTAAGAACAAATCTAACTTCCCACTCTCTCCTTGATTTCTTTAGAGAATTCATTATGTTGTCTCGGTCTTTGCTTGACCACTGCCACCTTGATCACCCTGAATCCACCTGCTGGTGTTGCGCTTGAGGTTTCTCTGTGTGCACCTTTTGTAAGACCGGGTCGAGCATCCAGCGCATGGGCAAGTTTTACCTAGTCAAGGCGATGGTTGCTAAATTGATGCGTTGCACTCCAAATGTTAGGATAGAGACATTCATGATAAAAAAACACTAAAATACGCATACATCATTCATATTTAAAAAACTAATTCATTTCAAAGAGACAACCATAATTCCAAAATAAGTAATATAGAATTTTCATCCAAGCATAGCGTATTTAAGTGTCTTTAACCATAACATAAGTTTGGTGGCAACATGCCACGTAATAGAAAATATGATTAAAAAGTATTTGGAAAAATATGATGAAAGCAGGGAAAAGATCTTAGTAAAATCTATCCTAGAGATTCTAAATTATGGCATTAATATGCCTTATCATTTCTGCCCCCTACGAAGATTAATGCATGTCCTCAGGCACTGAAACATTTTGGATTTTTGCAAGTACTCGGAGATCTTCATCCTGAGTTTCACCGCAAATGGAGGTGCCCACACACCAGTAATATCCATTGGTGCACTCCATTTTAATTCATCAACTTGTCTCTAATTGCTCATCTACTTCATTATCAACACAACTGTGCAACGACCACAAGAGAAGAGGAGACTGAAAGGAAAGGGGAAGCCACCTCTCAAGTTGAGGTTGCCTTCCCAGGCATATGTACCATTGGACTCTCTGCATTTTAACTCTTAGGTTGATAAGGCTGTGAGGTTCAACCTTTTTTAGTGCCAATGTTAATCTGTCCCACCTCTGTCTCAGTCCCTCTACTACTCTGTTTCCATCTGATAAGGAGAGTCGCTCAAATGCGGAAAATACTTATTCCCTATTACCCAAAATCCTTCTTTTATGGGTAGAGTCCTTCATTCCATACACTATCTCCATCCAATCATAGTATAACCTTCAAGGACTACCACTTTCTATTCGTAAGGGGAGTGTAACAGTTTGTTTAATTCCCCTGTATTTCCTTAATTGTTCCCCATAGTTTATCTCATTACTAGACCAAGAGAGTAAAGCAGATAGGTGAATATCACCAACAAATAAAAAAGGATTCCAATTAGTATAAAAGGGAACAACATAATTGTACAAGTAGAGTTCACATAAAAAATTTGAATGCAATCTAGTGACTGGTCATATGCGGCCGCAAAATCCTATGGTGAGTCTATGTTGGTGTGCAGATCCCTAAGAATCCTCATTAATTTAAACATTATAAATTGTTCCTTTAAGCACAGAGCATAGATCCTAGGAGGTGGTCTGCATTCTATTAGTTGCAGAATTAGGCCTGTAACTGAATCTAACATGCCCTGTATTAGTTGTACCTCTTGTTGTTTTCTTCCTATTTCCCTTTTTAACCTATCCCTTTCCAATTCCCACATTGACTTTTCATATTGCATTTGCATAAAATAGTCAATGGAGATGGAGTGAAGTGTTACGTGGTTCTTCTTAATTGGAGTAACCTGCTCTACTACTATTGTGACTATTTTTGGTTCATCGATGGGTAGTTCATCAGGGTTGGAACTATGGCATCATTCCCTTGATCATCTTCTTGTTGAGAAGAAGGCATATTTACTACTTCTGTGTGTTCTATTTCCATGCATGTTGTTTCTGTATTCACTGCCTCTGTGTCCATTTCCTTGGTTGCAGGATTTGTTTCCATTATGTCTAGACACTTTGTACATGGGCTCCCTGCTTTTTGTTGTTCCTTCAAAGATTCCTCAATTAGATCTTAGGAGATGAACCAGTCATTGTAGGTGAGTCCATTTTTTCTGCCTGCTGTGTACTCAAATGAACACTTCATCGTGGAGGAGTCTCCATAGACACTGCAGGGCACTTTTGTGATGTTCATTGTTTATTTAGAGGTATGGCTATATGAGAAACAAGGTTTTCAGGTAAAACAAGAGTTTCTTCCCCTGTATCTGCAACTATCTTTTCCTTTCCCTTCTCTTTTCTCTGGGCACTTTGTTTTGCTTGTGGAATTTGCAAATCTATAGAACCCTCGGTTTCACTACCCCCTGGGATAGGGTTTGGATTACTGGAAGTCATTTGCTTTGTTTCAGCCCCAGAAGAAGAGGGAATTTTATGCAATGTTTCTTGAATAATAGTTTTATCCTTGTCAGGTGTGACCTTATCAAGGGCATTTTCCTGTGTTTCTTGAAGTGTAGGTTGTGGCCCTTCTCCTCGTAACTGTACATGGGGTGCGGTGATAAACTCATCCCAAGTCATAGTAGAGTTATCTCATAAAGATCTTTCCATTAGGAGTTTTACTAACCCATGGTGAGTAGTTGCATTCAATTTCCCCTTTATAACCTCTTTTGAACTCAAATTTAACAAAGAATACAAAAAATTGGGAACATTCACAAGGCGTCCATGCCGCAAATGAATCAACAGTTTGAAATGTGCAGCATGCAATTATAAAAATCATCCTTCACAAGTAATGTACCTTATAACATGTATATCCAGTCGAGGGTAATGTTCTAGAAGAGATGTTCTCTTCGTCCCCTATTTACTAGACTCTAATGCAACATCTGTGGGTATGGAAAAATCAGCCATGGTCGCTCGTGCATCATGTTTATGTGGAAAAGCTTCACCCATAGTGGGAAGTCCTAAAACTTCCACAATCCATGCTTCTGAAGCCTCCACTCTTAACCCTTATACATAGGCAACCCCATTGCTATAAGTGTGCAAGAATTCCAGAATGTCATAGCCTCGTTGTAACCACATAGCCTGACAAAATATGTAAACTAGCCCACACGGTTAAAGACTTGGACGCTTTTTTGATCCTGCAACAGGGATGAGTGATCCTCTATCTCATGGCGTATCAATTGGCCACCCATTTTTATTGAGAAACTCTGTAGCCCAAAAAGCTCAAATCACTGCAACTTTCTCTGCAACTTCCAACTACTTTTTCACAATTATGCACATTGTATCGTCAATGTTCCTTACCCTGTATTCCGCCCTATATTATGCCTAACTTTAAGGTTAGATAAAGCTGGTGAGTGCTTGGTCTGGTTTTCTAGGAACTATAGCAGAGGAGAATTTGAAAAACTAGAGCTGGGAATGTGAGTTGGTTGTTTGAAAATAAAACAGCTTAGCAAAGAATTTTGTATGCTTCTGTGTTGCCACATCAATTAAATTGAAATTACTGCACAACATAGCTTAAGCAAGGGTCATTATGGAAAAACATGAGTTAACGAACTATCCCCCCCCCCCACGAAAAAGCTGACAGGTGTCCTCACATGTTTGATTATAAAGTATAACAGTACTCGGATGAATTACTAAATTAATTACAATGTAACATATAATAATGTCAAGTGAATGAAAAAATGTTTCAAACAATGAATGAAAGCGTACCTAGAGAATAATCATGCGTAAATGTCTGAATCCAGAAATATTAGATGATGTGTGCTGAGGAAAAATTAATGAGTGACGTAATGATGATGGGACGCGTGAGTGAATATGGCAAAAAAAGTTGATGGGATATGATGTGATGGTAGCTTTTTTGCAAAAAAAGAGATTTTTGTGGGAAATGAAAATTATATTATGATTGTTTTTGAATGAAGTCAAAGAGATGACCGAAGTGAAAATTCACTCCAATTTGCTGTAGGAAAGTCTTCAACTATAGGAGGTCCATTGTTTGCAGGAAATTCTTTAGCTGCAGGAGGTCCATTGGCTGTAGGAGGTTTGGTCACGGCAGGATGAAGATCGAATCGCCGCAAGAACTCAGACTTAGTGGCTGGCTTATGATACAGATGGAGTCTGTGACCATTGACCAATAACTAGAAGTGCACAGGATCAATTGTATACAATTGGACTCCACCATTACCAAAAACTTTGTCAACTTCATGAGGGCCAAGCCAATGAGTTGTAAGCTTACCTTGATTTTCTTGAAACCAGGAGTCATATAGAAGTACCCAGTCACCAGTAATAAACCATTTATTTCGTATATGTGTCATGTCATTTCTTGTGTTGTAGTTGAACCAGTTCTATGTTCTATAAAGATGTATTTCTGATCTCATCAAAATAATTAAGCTGCAAGAGTCTTTCTTGTTGGGCTGTAGGAAGATCCAAGTTGAGCTGTAATGTTGTTCGTAAAGTTTTATGCTCAAATTCTATGGGCATTATAACATTCTTTCCATACACCAACTCAAAGGGTGTGAAACCTGTAGGTATTTTCCATGTGGTGTGGTAAGCCCACACAGCTTCTTGTAATATGCTACTCCAGTCTATCTTGTGTAACTGAATTGTCTTAGTCAGGATGGCCTCGATCTCCTTGTTTGTTATCTTTGTCTGACCATTCGCATGGGGATGATATGTACTAGACTTCCTATGGCAAATGTTGTATTCCTCCATAAGTGCAGTAATCAAATTAGAAGTGAATTAATCTCCCTAATCTGTGACCGATTCTCGCGGAACACCATACTTGGTAAATATTTCCTCATATAAAAAACTGTGCAACCCTGTTATCCCTAGCATGCTTCATAGCCTGCACTTCCACCCATCTAGTGACATAGTCAGTGCAAACCAAAATGTAAGAGTTTTCATTTGATGGGGGATTAATTTGTCCCACAAAATCTATTCCCCATTTGTCAAATGGAGTGACTATTACCTAAGGAAACAGAGGCATTTCATCTGATTTGGTGGGTTGTCCCATTCACTAACATCGACCACACTTGTAGGTGTAATTGGTTTCATCCTTGTATAGAGTGGGCCAGTAATAGCAAGTATTGAGTATTTTCATAGTTGTCTGTTTGGCTGCAAAATGGCCACCATAGGGTTCATCATGGCAGGCATGGAGGATGTCATATGTTTCATCCTTGTGAATACACCTTCGTAGAATTTGATCGGGTCTAGTGTAGAAGTGACAGTCGGCCAGCCAGGAAAAATTAAAAGTTTTCTCGATTAAAAGCCTCTTTTCCTTGGAAGAAAAATGTGGTGGTACCTTTTGAGTAACCAGATAATTGGCGATGTCGGCATACCAGGGGGTATGAGCAAAAATAGAAAATAGGTGGTCATCTGGAAAACTGTCATCGATGACATGTGGTTCATCGATATTCTGTAACCTGGAGAGGAAATCAACTACATTTTTTGTCCCCAATTTATCCACTATTGTGATGTCAAACTCTTGTAGCAACAAGAGCCATCTGACAAGCCTCCCTATGATAGCAGGCTTGTTTACCAAATACTTGATTATTGCATGATCAGTATGCACAAATATTGGGTAACCAGTTATGTAGTGGAAAAACTTATTCAGTGCATATATCACAGCCAGAAGTTCTTTTTCAGTGACTGTGTAGTTCAGCTCTGCGCCCTGTAAATTCTTTCTTATAAAGTAGATGGCATGCTCCAAAGGTTCATCTTTCTATCCTAAGACATCGCCTATAGAATGGTCAGATGCATTTGTGTATATATGGAACGGAAATGCCCAATTAGGTCCTCTGAGAACTAGTGCCTGAGTAAGTACAACCTTCAGCTGCATGAAGGATTCTTCACAAGATGTTGTCCACAAAAAGTCTGAATCCTTAGTGATCAGGGAGTACATGGGCCCTGCTAATTTTCTGAAATCCTTAATAAACTGCCTGTAATAACCAGCATGCCCCATAAAGCTATGGACATCCTTCTATTTGGATGGAGTAGGCAGGTTCATGATGACTTCAATTTTAGCTAGATCCACCTGTATTCCCTTAGCAGAGATGTAATGACCTAACACAACACCTTCCTACATCATCATGAAGCATTTATCACTGTTGAGGGATAGATTATGCTCCTCACACCTGGTAAGAAATTTTCCCAAATTGACCAATGCCTCCTCATAGGTTTCCCCATAAGTTGTGAATTCGTCCATGTATATTTCCATGCAATCACGGGAGATATCAGCAAAAATGTTAATGACCGCTCTCTAGAATGTAGCTGGAGCATTACAGAGGCCAAAATGAAGTACATAGTAGGCAAATGTTCCCCAAGGCAAAGTGAATGTGCTTTTCTCCTGATCTTCAGGAAGGATCCTAATTTGGTTGTAGGCACTATATCCGTCCAGGAAAGAAAAATAACACTTTCTTGCTAGAAATCTAGGACTTGGTAAATAAAGGGCAGGGGAAACTTATCCTTCTTGGTGGCATTGTTAAGTTCCCTATAGTCGACACATAATCACCACTTTCCTCCTTTTTTTGGGGACAATGAGTAAAGGTGAGACACATTGGCTATCAGAAATGGGGTAGATGAAACCGACATTAAGAATTTTTTGCAACTTTGTTTTGACTTTTTCTCTTAATGCAGGGTTTATACGCCTTTGGAATCGTCTGATAGGAGGTTTTTCTTCTTTTAGGAAAATCCTATGAGTACACAGTTTAGGGTCCAAGCCCTTCATATCTAAATAGTCCTGGGAAAAAGTTGTGGTATGGTCTTTCAGTAGTTTGGCCAAAGATGTCTGTTGTTGGTTGGTAAGTTGGCTATTAATATATAAGCAACGGTTAGGGGAAACTTCCAACTGTTTTGTGATTTCTACCATAGAAGCATATTTTAATGGAGGTTCTTGGACCTCGTGGGGTAGCAATTGGTGGTAGAGTTTCTCAGCTATAGGAGATAGAGGTAAAGCACAATCAGGGTACAAAGCTTGCAGGAAATTGTTATGGGGGCTAAGACAATTAATGGAATATGAATCTTGACCATAATGGTTTTGCAGAATGTTAGTGATTACAATATCATCTTCCTATATCTATAGTAAAGGATCCCTTTCTAACATCATGAGTTGGGCTACTGAGTTGACTACCTCAGCCTCCTCCCCACCGTCAGGCCAAATTGGTGAGGCTAAATCCATTTTTGGTTGTGCTGGCGGGTATAAGGCTAATGTCTTAGTATGCTGACCATTGGAAATTATCATATCACTTGAGTGGCATCCTATAAAGGTATCAGTAGTGGCTAGCCGAGGTTGACCAAGAATTATGTGATAGCCTCCTAATGTGGATTTGGGTGAGAGGATCATAATGTCTACAGGGTAAGACCAGGTTTCAAGGTCGACAACTATATCCTCTACTACCCCGTCGGGTTTGACTGTAGAACTGTCTACGAGCTGTGGGACAGTTGGTGTTTCCTAGAGGTTAGTGATTTTGAGTTATTGCATGATGTCCTTAGTCATGACATTTATGGTAGCTCCTAAGTCTATCAAAGCATTTTTTATAACTATCCCATTGATGGTAACTTCAACAACTGGGCTACCTGGGTCAGAATCCTTAGGGACCACTATTTTTCCTAGCATTATATCAGCAAGTTTCCCTAGGACATGGACTATCTGGGGATCCTTCCGCTTACGATCATTCTTTTTAAAGAAGGCCTCCTTGATAGCCTTTCCATATGTGGGGACATCCTTTATTGCTTGAAAAAGAGGAATCTGAACATTAATGTTCTTAAGTTGGTCTAGGATGTCAAAGGCTGCATCATCTGAATGTTTAGAGTGATCATTCTACAACCTTTATGGAAAGGGAGGTGGAGTTGGCTAGACTTTTTATGATAATACTGTCAGGCCTATTGGAGTGGACTCTGGAGTATTTTTAGGCATTGGATCGTCAGGAGTTACTTCACTTATAATAAGAGGTGTTGGCAAAGTAGTGCCTGACCGTAAATGAATGTCATTATTGCGTAGGTAGGGTATTGGTTTGGGTCAATGAAATATACATTTTTCTGAGGTGCTGGTGGCCTATTATTAGGATTCGAATGAGGTTGGATAGGGAGTTGAGTAGGCTTAGGGGGTATTATAGTGGCTGCAGGAGGTGGCAGAAGTGCTTGTTGTTGGGGCTGGTTTGGCCATTGTTGACCTCTCCACCACTTAGGGTTTTGTTTCCAATTCCCTTGTGGAGGTTGCCAATTCCCTTGGGGTTTTTTCCATTGAGGACTTGGGTAAGGCTGCCACTGAGGTTGTAGATTGTTTCAAGGAGGGTATTGATTATTCGCAGGTGGTTGCCATTGACTACTATAAAATGGACTGTTAAAAGTAAGAGGGTCCTGAGGAATACCTTATCTTTGATCCCATGGTCTTTGTTGTGCAATGAAGAATAGTTTCTCAGCATCTCCTTCAATCATCTTGTAATCAGTGGGTAGTTGTGCAGTCTCCATGTTGGTAACCAACTTGCAATGACAATCTCTCTTCTTCCGTCTACAATGTGGACAAAATTTTGCCAGAATAGCTTCGGCCTCCTCATACTTCTTTTTCATCTGCACTGTGTCCAACTGGGTGGCCATGTTATTGATGACATCCTACTTGAAGTTAGATAGAAAATGTGTGGTTTCTGTCCGAGAGGCCCCAGTGACATTAGTTTTGCCTGTTATGGCCCTATATCCTCTGCCCTTCTTCACCGCAACTCTTGAGTAATTGAGGCAAATTTTCTTGATATCATCCCATGTAGATTGGGTGATATCTCCCCTAGCCATAAGATCCAAGGCTTCAGTGCATCCTTCATTTATACCCCGTAAAAAGATAATTTTTTGGGACTCCTCATTAAGTTGATGGTGAGTATTTTTCTGCAAGCTGAACAAGAATCTTGACATATCATCCTCTATACTTTCATCCTCCTTTTGTGTCATCTTGAAGATGTCATCCCCTCTCATATCATTTCCCCTGCAACATTCTTTATACTTCATCAAGAATTCTACCTTCATTTCTTCCCAATCATGGACAATGTCCTGACCTAAGCCCATAAACCATCTTAATGCAGACACCTTGAGAGTTATAGGAAACAATTTGAGCCTATGGGTATTTGTGGTGTAGTCGTAACTACGACAAAAGATGTCAAACTCAAAGAGAAAGTTATCTGGATCTTCGGTCACTGGGCCATAGAATTTGGGTAACGCTGAAGAGGGAATATTCTTGAGGTTGTGATTATCATGCTGGTCAGTAATGGGAAATGGAAAGGTAGGGGGTTTTCCATCTTGGGCGGACGCTGAGGGAGTCCTTGCGATTGGTAAATGACTAGAGGAGTGGATTTTCTTCTTGATTGTTTGGGTATTGGATTCTGAGATTGGCCAAGGCTTCTGCAAACAGATTAAACTCAAGTTCACCTTCTAGAAGGTGAAAGTTCAGTGGATCACCTTCGGAAGATGATAATGATGTGGTTGATATAGGAAGGTTTACAGTTACATCTATGAACTGATCCTCCTCCTCATCTTCTTTTGGTACAAAGATATCTCCTAAATGGTTGTTGGGGTAGTTTGGTAAGTACCTTCATAGAGCTTCTCTTCTTCTTCTATGCATACAGATAAATGAAAGATTGTGGTGGTGGAGTGAAAGACTTTTTGATAGCAAAATCTATTTAAAAAGGATGTACATGCTTGAATTGAATTCTACAAATGGCTAAGTAAAAGAACTTGGCTCAACACCATCCCCAGCAACGGTGCCAAAAATGATCGGTTCTATTAAGGTATCAAAAACTTAGGTAGTTACCATGACCTAGGGATTAGACATCCTACTAAGCAGCTATCCTCCTTTATAAAAACTCATTTAATTTATCAACCCAGGGAAGTATTACTTGAAACGGCCAACAAAGTATACCAACCAAGGATTCTTACTCAGACCATCCTATGGCTACATGAAACAAATTGCTTTAAAAGGAAACTATTCTAAAGTTGCAGGAAACAAATTGCTTTGAAAGGAAACTATTCTAAAGTTGTAAAGAATGCTGGAAAAGAAATGCAGAAGTGAAAGTACTTGAAGGAACACTACAACTTGAATTTAACTAAGCATTGTACTTGTCCTACTTATAGTTTCAACAAACTGAGAGGTCTCCCTGAAAACTCGACCTCTCAGACCAACAGTTATTTAAATAGGACCATAGTAAAAAGGGCACTTGTCCTTAAAAGTTTGCATGTAATTAAAAGAAACTAAACTTCCAAATTGGGCTCTTTATCAGTGACACATTCTTCGCTTCCAATGGGGATTTCTTCTTCATCAACAACATAATGATTCAACTTCTATTCTTTTTATGCTTGGACAATTTCCTTAGCGACCGAAAAATGTGTAGTCTTCATGTTTAGGATCCTAGCCGTTGAGGCTTCTTTACTCCATTTCAACTTTTTGGATTTTTTAATTATCCCGGGAAGTTGATCGATGCATAGGTAAAGAAGGGACTCATTCCTAGCCATCTTTGTGAAGTCTGTGGATTTTGGGTCAATCTTCTCCTTAATTGTGTTCGTGGTAGCTTCAAATGCTTCATGGGCTCTTCCAATTCTTGATCACCATAACTTGTTGAATATGCATAGGTAGAATTGATAACTTTCGACTCATTCAACATAGCCTTCTAGATTTGTTTAGCCTTGGTTTCACAATCCTTAGTTTCAGTTATAGTATTCCTGATGGTTGAAATACGTCAGCCAATGTTCTTCCTTAAAATGAAGAAGGTTGACTCATTAGAATATTTCAAAGAATTTTCAGCGTAGAACTTGGCATAGCCATACCTTTTAATATCCAGGAACTTTGTCATAATAGAAACCCGTTTCTCCTCTTCTCTATCCCATACTTGTCATTGTGTATACAATTCTCCCACCAGGGCTTCAGTATCATGAAGAACAATATGGGAATCTTTGACATACTTGAGACCACTTTTAAACACCTCATCCTACAGTGGAAACTAGGGCCTGGTTGCGTTGAACTTGTTTCAAGAAATGTTTTCTTTCATTGGAGTTCGGGTTAAAGACCTATGGAGATTGAATTAGTGGCATAGCATCAAAGTTGTAGAAGGTGTTTATGAACTGAGATAGTGACACAATCATATGTTTCATTTCTTTATTTTCTTTTTTGTCTTGCCAGGAAGTCAATAACATTTGTTGGGTCATTTATTTGAACAAATGATTCTTTCCTGCGCGGTCTATGGTTCCCAAATCAACCTTAGTGACTTAAAAATATTCATCCATGAGTTAATGTTCTCCTTCCTTTGGTCTATAAGTGGCTAATTCAACGGCCCACTTCCCTTTTTTTTTGCATCCGCAAACATTCGAGCAGTTCTCTTCACCTTTTTGGTCTTGGGAGTTTTCTAAATGTATTTACTGACTATATCAAGAATAGGAACCAAAATAGGAACCAAAATATGCTTCTTATTCACAAAAGAAGTCAACCACTTTGGTGTTGTATTAACTACATCTGATTGTTCAGGTGTCTTCATTGGTGTGTCCATGATCTCCAACGTCACATCATCAAGGTCAAAGAGATCTTTGCCCACATGTTCTTCTTCACCTATTTGGTAACTCATATCTTTGAGTTCATCATCATCTAGAATAATAGTTTGCACATTCTCCTGAGCCTTTTTTTTTTTTTTTTTTTAATCTTAGACCTGGTCTTTGATCTTGTGAGCCTTTGAAAAGAAGCTCCAGGTGTACAATATGTTGTAGCTTTCTTTCGAGTAGCCTTAACTTGTTTCTTCCCTGTACAAACTGTATTATCAATCGGTGTAGGAATGTTAGAAATAGAGTCTGGGGAAGGAAAAGAGGTAACTCTAACTTCATCTGACTTAGGGGTGGTCCCACAATAGTGTGTGCCACTTTTTGGCCAACTTTGACACAAAGATCAACATTCTGAGAAAAAAATTCACTTTCGAACAATTGTTGCCGCAAAACTATTAGGAATTTGAAGATGATGTAAAATAAAGCCTTTTAGAATTTTCTTTCTAGTTTCTAAATATATTTTTAAAAATAAAATTAAATTCATTTAAATTCATTTTTCCTTCTCCTTCAAAAAGTGTTTTTTGTGAAAAAACTATGTTTTTAAGAAGTGCATAACTTTTTAAAAAAAATATGATAATGATGTAATTCTTTCAAGATTATATTTATAACTTCAATATCTAAAGGATGCAATTGGTTTCATTCATTTTGGGTCAATATTTCACAGTTTATTAAGTTCTAAAGTGACAGTAACTGTAATTTAGACATAAGGTCACTTGGATCGCTCTAACTTGATTTGTATATATCAAAATTCATTTTTTCATTTTTGTATAGAAAGGTGAAACACGTACTCTTTTCCTACATATTTTTCATAATTTATTTTTTGTAATTTACTATTTTTCCCAAAGCCTTGAAGAGACAGGTTGTTGAATGACCAAACAACCTATGTTTAGTTAAAGTAATATTTGAAATTGACAATGAAATCAATATATATTAAATTATATTCATTAGAAAGCTTGTTCCAAATAGCATCATTTGAAATCATGTGTTTCAGAAAAGCATCTTGTTTGGTCCTTGTCCCAGGCCTTGAAAGGCCATTTTTTGGAGTTTTCTTTTTTCTGAGGGCAAAATTTCAGTTTAGGGGTCTTCGTGCGAAGCACCCCTTCACACAAAGCCATTCGAGGGGCTTCGTAGGTAGGTTCTTCATGTGAAGACCCCTATGTGAATATTGTGGCGAGAAACACCCCGTCGGAATTTAACCCAACCTACTCTGCGCGAAGTAGGTCGGCTAATTGTGAATTTGTTTTTTTTTTAAATACAGAATGGTATAAATGTAAAGTTTTTTCTTTCTATTTTTTACCAAATTGCAATAAGTTAATTCACTTTTTCTATTGTTAATCAATTTTTCCAAAGGCATTTTTTGGAGAAGGATTGCAATTTCTATTTTTTCAAAGGCATAAATTTGGAGACGAGAAATATTAGATCAAAGTATTGTTTTGAAGAAGAGAATATTTATTGCTGATCTTTTGGAAGGCATTTTTTGGAGAGAAGAAATGGGGAATAAGAAGGGAAGACAAATTAAATCTGCTAGAAAAAGGTCACCTAGTACCGAACAAGGAAATCATGATTGGCATATTATCATAAAACTAAAGAAGGTGAAGGACAAGTTGAATTAGGAGGATCAAGTCAAGTTGAATAATTTCACATTGAAGAAGGGTCGAGATCACTCCCTATGGAAGCTCAAGAAATTGATGTTGGAGAAGGGTCAGGATCACGTGCTCCTACTAGTATGGATGAACTTATAAATTTAGCTCAAACTATAAAGAGAAATATTAATTATAGAAACTTAGATCATTTACTTACAATGGATGTGGAGAATTTGAGATCACTTGCTAATGTTCAACCCGTAAGTCTTGCTAAGAACGGGTCAATGAATAGGAGAGAAAGAGAAATATTGGCTAAATTTGATAATTTTGAAACACTGGAACAACTCAATTGCTTTCAGTTGTACTTATAAACAAAAACTTGGAAGGGGCATTAAAATTATTGGGTATAGACACAACATCAAAGAAGAAAAAAGTTGTTGACATGTAAACTGATATGATTGAAAATCTTAGGAAAGGTTTGAACCAGGTAAGGAAACAATCTCGGACTAAAGATAAGACCATTACAAGAAAATTTATGTTGACATCCATTGTAGGTAACACTGTGCTCCGAAAAAGATAAATATCTTCAGTTTCATCTCAGATTGGTTTTAGTAGGAAAACAATATCACGATATGTTAATAGGAGAATGCTTTTGGACGATAGCACCTTGGAAGGAAATTGGGAAATCATGTGTAGAGCTCCTCGTTCTGATAGGATTGATGGAGGAGTCAAATAATTTGGTCACATTATATTGGAATGATAATACATGTCCTTCATCAAACAGTAGAGATGTTATTAGACATAGAGTTTCAGCTAATCAATATGAATATCATACGAAACATTGGTTGGACACAACACAACATGAAATGTATGTGTCATTTTGTAGTTCAAATCCTAATATAAAGATTAGGCAAACATTGTATGAAAGATTGAAGCCATATTATATCAAGACAAACAAAGTGTTTGAAACTTGTTATTGTCGTTATCATATTGAATTTGATCTCCACTATCAGGTTTTTTGAAAGTTTATAGAAGACACTTATGGTTTTGAAAATGCTCCTCCTAGTAGATGAAGTGAGTTCATCTCATCCATTTTATGTGACAAAAGAGATGATGCAGCTGGACAAATAAACTGCATAAAAGTAATATGTCAAACATGTGCTGATTTGAATCTTTTTCCTTTGAAAAATGAAAACATTGATGTAACAAAGATGGTAAATTGCAAGAGTTACAAATATGTAAAGAATGAAACAAAATTTGGGAAAGAATCCAAAAGGTTAGAATATGTTGAAGAGGAGATAAATGTTGGAGTATTTATGGACAAAGTTAAAAAATTGATTCAACCCTACATTCATAAATTTTTTTTTGCAAAGTGGCAAGCACAACAATTCCAAACACTGAGAGACAATTTTTCTCACTTGGAACTATTGTATCAGTTGTTTATTTCACAGAAAACTATTCCTTTATTCATCAAAAGGCAATACAATCGGAATACTATTTTTCAGAGCAAATTACTATTATGGTACATGTGTGTTATCGACACACACAATTAGATTTGGATGGTATTCAGAGCACATTTGAAGGACGGTTCATCAAGAAAGAATAACATTTTTATATAAGTGATGATAAAGAGCATGACATTCATTATGTAGAACACTGCTTCAAGATGTTTTTTGCAAATTTAAAAGAAAGAGGTATACAAATTGATAAATATTATGTTTGGTCAGATGGATGTGTTGCACAATTCAAATCATCCATACCATTTTATGCACTATATAGATATCATCGTAAAACATACCACATGTCTGGAGTTTCTTTGAGATTGGAAATGGAAAAGGTGAACATGATGGTGTTGGAGCTTGCATCAAATGTGCTCTACAAAAGTATCAAATGAATTATAAGGGATTTCATATAAAAAATGCACCTGATGTTGTTGAATGGTGCAAGACACATTTCACACCAAATGAGAATGACAGGTCATCAGGAATGACTCAAGCGGTACCACATAGAAAATTTTGGGAGATAAAAGGTATGCACACATTTTTAAATTATTTATATATGTGCATGATATATATATTTATTCTTGAGTGTTCAAATTTTTTTATGTATTCATTAAATTCAAATTATATTTATAGAATGTATTATATATGCATTTGTTTAGGTGTGGATAGAAAAATTATGCATGGTTGCAAGAGGATAGAAAAGACCCGATCTTTGCATTCAGTTATGAGTATGAATTTTCACAATTGGACATTGAACACTAGGGACTACTCATGCTTTTGTTGTCACTGCATTGCTAACAATTATGAGGAATGCATCAATCAAGACCGTGGATATATAGGTGCATGGAATCTAGCGCCACTAGTTTTTACTGATACATTTGATAGAGATGAAGATGAAAACTTTGATGATGTTCCTTTGATTTCTACTAATTACGATCATATCTTAGGATTGGTCAAAATTGGTAGGTATATATTTCACATTATATGGTCCATTGAGCTGCATGTATAAATAAATAGATAGATAGATCTATAAATTGAACTAAGTAAATTTTAAGATCTCACGTGTGTGTGTGTGTGTGTGTGTGTGTGTGTGTGTGTGTGTGTGTAGTGCAGGAGATGTCTTTGCAATGATTGTTGAGCGTGGAAATGTAGGAGTTGGTTATTATTTATTGCGTTGTACTGCAGAGAGGATGAAGTTACTTGAACTTGAAGAAAGTGATGGAATGTTGTTCCCCATATGTTTGTATATGTTTTACATCAATATATTGAACTCAATTTGTAAATTTGTAAATTTAGTTTTTTAAAAATTTATATTGTTAAAATTTGTGACTTGCAGGTTCAGTTGTTTTAGAGGGAACATATTTCAAGCAAATCAAAGTAATTCAACATGGTATTCACTTTGTTGATTACCAACCAGACAATAAGGTGTTT
>MU227391.1:2223906-2246156 GCA_018584345.1 Thuja plicata | reverse complement strand
AGATCTAACATAAGATGCAAATCTAACACCAAAAAGAAAGCGTTGTCTATCGCGGGTTCACCAAAATGTAACATATAAAATGTAACATTTGAAATAAGTGGGGGAAAGATAAGATATTCCTCTTTCAGCGCAAGATGCACAAAGGAAAGATCCAAATTGATCAACCCAAAAAGGATCAATGCACAAATGAATCAATCATTTGGAAATGAGAGCAAAGAGGAAATTCTTAAATTCTCCATTTTATGGAAAGGAATGTGTGATAGATTTAGAATGATTAAGGATTTGAATTGAAATGGATAGGATAAATACACTAACCTTGAAATATCATAGATCAAAGAATGTTGTTTTCTGGGGTCTGTGCTCTATTTTTGGAAAAACTGAAGCATGATCTAGAAAGGAAACACAAAGATGAACAAAACCCAGAAATCATTTTTTGATTTGATTCCGTCTTATGAAAAAGGCCAACCTTGACCCACAAATGTTGACCCTGACCAAATAATATCGACCTTGACCTGCACAGGTCTGATAGAAAATCTGTCCGCGGATCCCGAAAGTTTGCCGAAAAGGCTATCAAAATCTGGGTTCAAATCTGCAGTCCTGAACCTATACCTACAAGAAAAAGAGGTTTTTTTGTTGGGAGGGAGGGGTTTACCTTGGTCAAAACCCAGTTTTGGAATTAACCTCAAATATATGTCACTGAAATTACAAAAATAAACAAAGTAAATGCATAAATTCACCTTGCTTGTAAAAGTCCTTGTGGAGGATTCGAATCCTTCAATCCACAAGTATGTACACACCAATGGATCTAGAATGTGGAATGTATAATGTAGGATGTCTTAAATCTCTTTCTTGTAGATCTCCAACACCAAGTTCTGAATGGGTTCTTGATTATGAAGAGGCTTGGAAGAAGATGGATGGAGAGATCACCAAAAGGGCACTATGTGACTTGAATCCTTTAATGGCCTCCAATGGATCTCCTTCATGAAAATAGATGCTTGAATGCTTGAGAATGGATGAATGATTTCTTGAATTCTTTCTCCTTAGCTTGTTGGAATTGCACTTGATGAGAGTTTGAGAATGCTTGATCACGATTAGAAGACTTAGAGAAAATGAGAGGAGAAACTCCCTTTTATATGAAACTAGGGCACAATCTTCTAAGGAGGCCGACATAGGATAATTAAATTTCCATTAAAGCCTTTACCCTCAGGAGAGGACCTATATTAAATATAATTTAAGAGTCATTGCTTCAGAACCCGAAACAGCCGACCCAAAAGCGGGAATTAACTTTTGCAAAGACCGACATTCGGAAACTATGGGACCCTGAGATTTTAACCCTGGGTCAAGGTTGAGGTCGACCTTGACCTAGGTCAGGGTCAAGGTCGACATAGACCCAAAAGGTCGACCCTGACCCTGAGGTAAAAGATCTCAGATCTGTAGTCCAGGATGCAAAAATTAGGTTGGAAAGAAGTGGAAGAAGAGGCAGAACAGGGGAAAGCCAGGTCTAAATCAAGAACCCATTCAAGGTGCTTGGCATGACCCCAAAACCACTTACTCAAAAGGCTACACTAGTCTACAATGGAAGTGCTTCCATTTTCCAACTATACACATTGATATAAGGGTGCATATGATCCCTATTCAACTTCTTGGGTAATCGTGAACCTCCCCTGTATGGATTTAGTAACCAACTTTTAGCCATGGAAGTTTGATTCCCATCACTATTCTCCTTAAACTTAACAATGGACTGTGCGGGAAAAAAAGAAGAAAAGGTTTGTTCTGGGATTTGAAAAGCTAGACACAATTTCTCTGTTGACAGACATCAAGATGCTACCATCTCTTTTCCTAATTGTCTCAGTTCATTGATCATAATTTTTAATACATTCAAAAATCAGTTCGGGGCATATGACGACAGGAGGGAATGTTGCAGCTGCGTACAACCCACTATGCAAAATTTATAAGGCTAGTGTACCCACGAGGGAATTGGCAAGGTAACCTAATAAACCTTCTAAATTACAATTTTATAGGCCAGTGTATGTCACCACATGACCATCACAGACTAGGCTTGATACACTTCTTAACATATGAAAAGCAGATTGCATGGCTTCAACAACTTATATTTCCTACATGATTCTTTAAACTACTATTATATTTGAAAATACCATTGAAAGGGAAGCCATACTCACCTTGCTTTGCAAATTTCCTTGACTACTGGAGCTCTAATGTCATTACCTCTATCCGCTTGTTTCTCAATAATGTTGTCATTTAAACTTTTAAGTGAAATGACCAACTTGAATAGAGGGAGTGTGAGAAACTTGATTATTAATTGCAAATTTTTACGGCACCTCAAACGTGCCAACTTACCCCACCATCTTTTAGCATTAAATACACACCTTCCCATGGGACCTACTGCTAAGTTGTCAAAAGATTAACCTTTAGTCATTTTGTCTTCCTTTTGAATATCTTTGAACATCAGTGAACAATGTTCATGATGGTTCAAATGTGTTCAATATAGTTTAAGCCCTCATACTGCTAGGTTTACCATTTTGATGATTCATCTGTGCTGACATGTCATAATCCCATGACTGATACCTCAATATTTCTCATGGCTTATCGGTTCATTAATCATCATCACCATCTTTATGTACCTACCAAATCCTTCTGCAAAAATATGAACTAACTTGAACTACCTTGAATCGACTTGAACAAAGTTCAAGCCTATTCAAGGGTGTTCAAGAGTGTTCAAGACTATTCAAATAATTTGTTAGCAAGAAACTTTACACCTTTTTAAATCATGGTAAGACCCGACAGACTAAAGGTTATGATAAACAGATGAACTTGAGGGAAACTCAAAAGATTAAGGGGAAAATAAGGTGATTAAATTATACAAGGGTGACTCAAAAAATAAGAAAGTACAAGTGTCAAACTTGGACTAACATCGGCTCCGACTGGGAACTGCTTTTGGAAAAAGGCAAAGAACTCAGAACTTTGGTTATAGAAAAACTGAAAGGGAAATGAAAAATACAATAAAAATAGGAATGGGAAAAAAAATAGCAAGAAAGCAAAATAGACCTAATATGTACAAAAATTTACACAACAAGAGCCTCAAAGTGCAACAAGTGCATCAACAACATTCTCAACAACAACAACAACAACAATATGTGTCGCAACATATGGCGCAACATCAATAGTATGCACGACAATATCAAGAGTATGTGCCACAACATTAACATTATGCACCAAGATATAAACAACAAGTATCACAACAACATTATGTGCCACAAGGTCATCATTATGTACCTCCACCACAACAACCATTTACTAATTCAAAAACATAACAAGTGAAGGATCCTCAACAATATTTTAGACAACAAATGACACAATATCAAGTTCCACAATACTAGCAACAATAAAATGATATCATGGTGCCACCCGAAGATATCACTTCAGAGTCATCAAAATCATATACTCCTAAATGGACACATTAATATAATCAATGCATGTTAAAGAAGCAGTTTGAAACAAAGACAACATCCTGATATGCATAATAAAGTTATAAAATCTTCACATTATGAAGAAATGGCTCAACAAATCCAATGGCTATAGAAACAAGTTAACAAGATGCAATTAAAGGGTAAGAAGATGCTTTATACAGAACAAGATCTATACCCTAATTCATTTATTGAGAGTTTATATATTTCTCCTTTCCCAAGAAAATTTTGAAGTACCAAAATTTGATAGATCACATCAGAGAGTTTTATACTTCTTGTATCGAAGTTAATCATGATGGCACATATCTCACGAGACTTTTTTCTTGAAGTCTCAGTGGACAAGAAATGGAATGGTGCTCTAAATTACCGATCAATATAAATTCATGGAAATAATCAGCTGATAAGTTTATCTCTCATTTTGTCTTCAACATATCCAGTGAAGTTACATTGACAGATTTATGCACAACTAAACAAAAGGTCAGAGAACTATTTATGACATTCCTATTGCGATGGAAAAATTTGGTTAGTTAATGTCCCTTTGATGTTCCAAATGAGTAACATATACATTTAGTCATTGCAAATCTTGTGCCATAAATGGTGTACAAACTAAAACTAAAATGTCCAAGCACCATTCAAAATCTCAAGAAAAAAGGGAATGAATATTGAAGATGCTCTTATTAAAAAAGGAATGCTCAAAATCAATAAATAAAACAATAACACGAGAAATTCAACTAAGAAAGCAAAATTATGGTCTCAGAGTAAGAATGTTACAAATGACGGAGTTGTTGATGCATGAACGGTCAATACAATACAATCAAAACTCAGTCTTAAAGGACAAAATGCTATGAACAAAAAAATAATGACTCAAGCACCACATCGAACACATATGAAAAATGACACACAACAAACTCGACAACATCGACCGCCGAGAAATAAGGATAGACCTCTAAAACAATTCACACCATTGGGTGTACCACTTGATTATGTATTATAAGAATTGCTTCAAAGAAAATTCATTCAATTTTCTGAGATAAGAAATGAATTGATAGTAAAACCTCCTTGGTGGGATAACAATATATATTGTGACTACCATCAATCGAGAGGTCACAAAACAAATTCTTGTTTCAATTAAAATATTTGGTGCAAGATCTCATCGATCAAGGCCTAATTGAAGTAGAACCTCCTGAAGGTCCCTCAAATACTGATCACACTATTTTTGAATACCCATTGATTGATCATGAAAAAGGAAAAATATCTAGTTCAAATTCTAATTCTAAGTCTAATGTCAATTATACTCAAACTGGTCATGATTATACCATAAATTATTTTTATGAGTCAGATGCACATGTGTCCAATATTACCATTAGAGATGAGAATCCTCAATGTGCAGTCACTACTCGCTGCACCAAGATTACTGTGCCTAGAGAACCCCCCAGACGCAAAGTCTCTATTCAGTATAATCTTGTTGATCATCTTGGTAAACCCCCAACACATATTTCTATCCTTAAATTATTGTGTACGTCCCCTTAGCATAAAGAGATCCTTGACAAAGTCTTAAAAGAATCCATTGTTCCCAATCACATTGATGTTGCCCAGTTTTAGGCCATGATAGGGCACTTTTTTGCATCACAACATGTTACCTTTTTGTCGAATAATGTCCCTCAAGATAGACTTAGTCATAATGATCCCTTGCATCTTGAAGTTTTCATCAATAATTGTAAAGTTAGATGAGTCATGGTAGACGGTGGAGTGGGACTTAATATTTGCACCTTGAAAGTTGTCACAGGTCTTGGCTACACTGAAGATGATATTGATCCATCAAGGAAAATTATAATCAAAGCATATGCTGATGATGAATGTCCTTCCAAAGGAGTCATTTTATTTCCTAACAGAGTTGGTACAACTATTGAAAACACATTACTACAAGTCTTGGACCTAGATCTTCCTTACAACATGATCTTGGGATGCCCTTGGATCCATGCTATGAAATAAGTCTCATCTACTTATCACCAATGCATGAATTCTTCAGATAATGGAGTGGAAATCAATATTCTAAAAGACCCTAATCCCTTTTAGTTCTATGTCAATCTGAGAGAGACTAATGCACATCAGGTACCTACAAATAGTGAAGCAACATCGAGCAATTCTTCCAAATATGTTGATCCATCCACACTCACAAAGGTGATCATTATAAAAATGAAAATTGAAGACAAAGGTTGCAGAGAATATACCATGGCTCAAGCCTTTCACATTTGGAAATTACCCCTTTCCCCAAAATCCTATGGAAAGCTGCAAATATTGAAGAAACGACAACCAAAGATCACCATGAAAATTAACCCCTCTAATAGATTTACAAGTTGGGGAGTGTTATATGAAGGAAATGTTTATGATAACACACCTACATTGATTTACAAAGATAAATAAGAACAAGAACTCACTCATACACCTGTTGACAAGTATGGACCAAGGTTCACAATCATGCAGAAAAAGGCTATGATGGTTGTAGTGGTCTTGGAACACAAAAAAAAGGAAGTTTTGAGCCTATTACTGTAAAAGGATGAATTCCTAATCTGGTACTTGGATTTAAACCTTTATGAATCGACTCTTCGAGTACCAAGTTGACCTTGTGTGAAAACGTCAACGCTTTAAATGATGACAAGGCATATGAGGATACCCATCCTGAAACTACCGACTCTAATGAATGGGAATGGACTTCCTTTTCCTCCAACTCATATGAACTTGATCATGTATTTCCTGATCCCAATGACTTACCCATCGAAGATAAACATGTCGATGATTCACCCCCTCCTAAGACCTATCCTCAAGCCTGGATCAAAACTTTTTGGGATCCTAGTCTTGATGTTGTTGAGGACGAAGCCAATGACACTGATGGAACCAATATTTATATCTTTTCCCTTACACATGGCTTCCAGAACATATGCAATATCGATGATGACATCCCTTTAGTGTACCCTAAACTGATAGATTTGGATCAACAAGGACCACCGAGCTTAGATCAATTTGAAAATGATGAAGCAACAACATAATTTTTTGAGCTCCAAGAAAGCATGCTGTGTGGTGATCACAAAGCATGATTCACCATTAATCTTGATGTCACAACATATTTTTGGGAGTCAATTCCATCTTCTAGTTGCAAAATGAAAAATAAAATGAGAAAAGAAAAAAATGAAAAGAATAGGTCTTCTGGTGAAAACCAAAAGGTGCCATTAGACCATGAAAAAGTAAAAATAAAGGATGTATCCGAGGGTGAAAAACTCTCTAAGGTGCCCGAGAATGGAAGATTGGACATAACCCCACAAAAATAAAAGTCAATACTATTGATTGAAATGACAGAATAAATCAATTTTGGAACGCCAAATAATCCTAAAATCATACACTTTGCAACCTCATTATCAAAAGAAGAAAAAGATGAATTTGTCAGATTCTTCCTAGAAAGATAGATAAAACTTGCTTGTTCCTATGCAAATAAGTCTTTTTTGGATCTGGAATTAGTCCTTCATCACTTGCCACTAAAGCCAAGTACAAAACCAGTGAAGCAAAAATTGAGAAAAATGCATCCTCAAATAGCTCTCTTAGTAAAAGCATAATTGGAAAAGTTATTGCATGTCAGTTTCATCAGACCAATTGACCATTAATATTGGATTTATAATTTATTCCTTATTATAAAACACACAGGGGGCATCAAAATATTCACAGATTTTCGTGACTTGAACAAAGCATGCCCTAAAGATGACTTTCCACTGCCAAATATTAATATCATAGTAGACATGACAACTGGATATGAGATGCTATAAATGATGAATGAATTATTTGGTTATAATCAAATCATAATTTATCCTGAAGATAAACCTAATAAAGCTTTCACATGTGCATGAGGAACATACTATTGGAATGTCATGCCCTTCGGGTCTCAAGAATGCCAGAGCAACTTATCACAAAGCGATGACTTCTATCTTCCATGATTTCAAGCATATACTAATGGAAGACCATGTTGATGATCTACTATGAAAATATTTTACAAGAAAAGATCACTTGAGAATTTTAGGTTAAATCTTTGAGAGAATGGAAGGCTAAAAGCTTCATTTGAATCCAAACAAGTATATTTTTGGAGTTGTTTATGGAAAAATCCTAGGTTACATTATTTTCCATCGAGGCATTGAAGTAGACCCTAAGAAAGTAAAAGCAATATTGGAAATGCCTCCTCCAACTACTCTAGAGAAACTAAGAAGTCTAAAGGGAAAGCTACAGTCTATTGAAAGATTCATTACACAGGTAGCTGACAAGTGTCAGTCTTTCCAACATATGCTACATAAATGTGTGAATTTTAATTGGAATGAACAATGTGAGCAATATTTCTAGAAATTGAAGGATTATCTTCTAATCCACCAATCTTGATGCCTCCTATTCCAGGAAAGCCATTAATTTTGTATATTTGTGCTACTAAAACTGCATTGGGAGCCATTCTGGTGCAACATGATGAACAAGGCAGAGAAATATCTATTTACTACATAAGTAGAGCACTTGTGGGATAAGAACTAAATTATTCACTCATTGAACGAGCATTCCTTGCTGTGGTTTTTGCAACACAAAAATTAAGGCATACAACTTCATAAAAAAGCTATGCTTGTGTCAAAGATTGACCCACTAAAGTATCTTCTAAGCATAGAAACTCTCACAGGATGCCTGGTCAAATGGGTAATGATCCTGAGTGAACTTGATATTGAATATGTAGACCAAAATTCAATCAAAGGCCAGGTGATAGATGATTAGCTCACAGAAGTACCAGTCCCGGATGATCATCCTCTGATCTCAGGTTTTCTAGATGAATCAATCTTCATCTCTGAAACGTCTAATACATGGAAACTATATTTTGATGACTCACATACTAGAAATGGACTAGGAGTAGGTATCATGTTTTTAAATCTACAAGGTGATGTCATACCTAGATCATACAAAATAAAATTTGAATGTCCCAATAATATTTTTGAATATGAGGCTCTAGTCACTAGACTCAAGCTAGCAATTCAATAGAAAATTCAACATCTCAAAGTGTATCGTGATTCTCAACTGGTCATCCACCGAGATAATGATGACTATGAAAGTAAAGATGATAAATTAATACCCTACAAGCAACTGGTAGACTTCCTAAAGTCTAAATTTGTTACAATAAAGTTTCAACAACTTCCGAGGGTACATAACAAGCAGACAAATGCTATGGAAACTATCGCCTCCGTGATTGACATGCCACACAATGAAGAACATTGTGAATTTCTAGTGGAGCAGTTAATGATCATTGCATTTGATGTTCCATAATCTGAGCTGGTGTGTGAAATTGTTGGTCCTGATTCCCCTTGGTACCAAGATATTTACAATTACCTGCATGCCCAAATCCTACCTCTTAACCTACCCAAGAATAAACATCGAACCCTTATCTGACAAGGTTCCAAATATGTCATCATAGATGATACCCTTTACAAGAGATCCTTTGACCAAACCCTCCTCAGATGCCTCAATTCACGAGAAGCTAAAAGTGCTTTATATGAGGTCCATGACAGTATATGCAGAGGTCATTTCAACGGTTTAAGTCTTGTAAAAAAGTTGGTAAGAGCTGGTTACTATTGGCCCACTATGGAGAAAGATGCACATAACTTTGCAAAAGAGTTCTACAAATGTCAGATACATGGTAATTTGATTCATGCTCCAGCACAAGACCTTTAGCCAATTATCTCTCAATAGCCTTTTTCTCAATGGGCATTTGATCTCATAGGGAAGATCACTCCTCTTTCTTCCAATGACCACAAGTATATTATAATTACTACTGAATATTTTACCAAATGGGTTGAGGCCATCCCTATGACATATATCATGGGAAAATAGATTTCCAAATTTATTTTGAATTACATCCTATGCTGCTATGTAGTCCCTTTTTCTATCATCACTGATCATGGTAGCCCTTTCTAGAATAAAGATGTTAAAGATCTTTGTAAGAAAGTCAAGATTCGCCATGGATTTTCTAGTATCCACTATCCACAAGGTAATGACCAAGCTGAGGTATCAAATAAATCAATAGTCAATATACTTCAAAAGATTGTCAATGACGTTGGTCAAGACTAGCACCTGCAATTGAATCCATCTCTTTGGGCCTACATAACCAACATTTTCACCCCCATTGGGGCCACACCATACTCTCTATTCTATGGCATTGAGGTCATTCTACCTCTCGAGGTCAAAATCCCATCATTGAGAGTATCATTGCAACTACAAAGTTTCTAGATTGCATGAGCTTGAAATGCTAGATGAGTGGAGACAAGCTGCCTTAGTCCATTTGCAAGCATATCAAAACTGTCTCAAAAGGAGCTATACCAAGAAATTCAGAGGTCATCATCTTAAGATTGGATATTTGGTTATGAAGAAGAATTACAAGACCCAGTAGCAACGAGAGAAGCCTGGCCAATTTGAACCCAATTGGAAAGGACCCCATATAGTCACTACAACATACGAGTCCAGAGTCTATCAACTTGCAACACCGGAGGAAGAACCATTGTCAGAAGAAATGAACAACATGCACCTCTATAAGTATTACACATGATCATGAAAAAATAGCAAAAAAAATAAAAAAAAGGAAAAAAAGGAAAAAAAAAAAGTCAAAAAAGGAAAAATAGTTGCCTTGATGAAAACCTGGTAAACAGGTGTCTTGGCATGCAAAAATAGAAACGAAGAGAAACTTTTTGTCCAAAAGTGAAAACCTGGCAAACATGCACTTTGGGAAAGTACCATGATGAAAACCTAGCAAACAACCACCACGTGTAGTAAGTCGTTGCTCCAACATCTATCATGATTTCACTTGATGTTTACTTGTCCTTTCTTGATCATATCATTCACCTTGAATCAACCCTAATGCCCCTTTATGGCCTGTAACTGGTTGATATTATTTGTCCTTTCCTTGATGTACCCAGTGTGTATATATATCATCTTTGGCCTTTGTATATAGTATGTGTTATGTCTGGGGGAAACTTTTGTGCATTGCTCGAATTTGAATTTGAATTGGGGGCAAGTCTCTAAACATGGTTAATCCATGGGGTTACTCACTTTACCATATTGAGGTAACACCATGTAAATACATAATGACCTGAGAAAAATTCTAAAAATTTGCACAATGACCTCGAAAAAAATGCTAAAAATTTGCACAATGACTTGAAAAAATCCTAAAAATCCAAATACGAAGCTGAAAAAATCCTTGGAATATCAAATATATTCCTGAAAAAGACCATAAAAACTGAATATGATCTTGAAAAAAGACCATAAAAATTACATATGATGCTGAAAAAATCCCTAAAAATCAAATAATGTCCTCAAAATATCAGTAAAAACTCAAAAAATGTCCTAAAAAAGCACAAAAAATCAAATATTTCAAAAAACCCTATAAATTGAAACATTTCTTCAACATCTACAATAAATTTATACATATTCATCTTTCTTTTGTGACACAACCAACATGCATGCAGACATCAATTGAAGACTCATAACAATGTGCTTAATGGAATACTGCTTTGACAAACAACAAACTGAATCATTTGACTCAACGCTCAATTTGGTTGGACATGTTTAATTTTTTAATCTTCAAAATCAATCACTCAACTTATCCAACCTATCAATCTATCAATAATCCAACCTTTAAATCAATCAATCAATGTCAAACTATCAAACAAAGCACCAAAAACACAAGTAACAATAAGATCAAAATGGTCGTTGGCTCACATGTTTTAGTGAGCCTTTTACCTTTTATTGAATTTATTTTTAGTCACATTCCTATGCCATGATGCTTTGCGTCCATTTTTGTCATATAAAAAATAAAGCTCTTATGACATAAATGCACTTATGAAAGCAAGTTTCACCTCTTACTAACACTTCTTCGTCTAATTTTAGATTTCTACTAACACTTCTTTAGTCAGTCCCCATAGTCACCTTGGTCTAGTGCTCTGGTACACCAAAAACATGTGCATCCTGCATTTATGCATTTATAAAGTAGAAAAAATCCAAAAATATGTGCATTTTGCAGTCAATACATACATCACATACATGAATAAAATGCACATAAAGGAGATACATTACAACATCTAAGCATCATCATATGAAAAGAAAGTAAAAGCATGTACATAAGAATCCATCATGTACATAAGAAAAAACATCATAAGCTAGCTGCATGTCATATATGTCTCGAAAAAACATCAGAGTACAAAAATCAAGGTGTCTGTATACACTAAGACCCACAAGCTCAATGCAATCTATCATATGTCTATCAAAAATTTCTCTCTACATAAGAGACAGAGTCTCTTGTCAACCTATGCTCTCTATATCCTCTTGGTCTCTACTCGACCTGGAAGATGAAGTCCCTCTTGTTTGCTAGACTGTCAGCTCTGGCCTAGGTGATCTCCTAATTCTTGCCACTCTCCCTTTCTCAATGTCCTCTGGGAGTCTAATATGCTAGAATAAACTTTGTAGCTTGATGCCCATATTGCTCTTTATCCCAAGCTTCGTGATCTTTAGCCCAAGCTGCTCTCTCTCTCTCTCTCTCTCTCTCTCTCTCTCTCTCTCTCTCTCACACACACACACACACACACACACACACACATCAAATCTACAATGTGTTGTCTCTTCTACTTGTGTGCCTCATCTCTATCCTCTGGAGCCTCTATATCCTCCTCATCTAGTGGAGCCTCTTTGTCCTCCTCCACCTGCATAGGCATAACATCTGAAAAGATATCAACATCATCCCCATCCTCACCACTAGACTCAGTGTTGCTACAATCCTCCTCCTCATCTTCCTCATCCCCCTCATCCTTTTCCTCCTCCTCAACATTGTTCTTCTCTCCCTCGTCATCCTTGTCATCATTATTGTCCTCTTGCTCATCATCTGATCTCGACACGAGCACATCTGAATCTGTCAAAGGAATAGACCTATGTTGCACAAACCACTTGTCATACTCAATTGTTGTTCCTACATCTATGATATTAGCGCTTTCTCCCCACTGTCCCGGATGTAACTAATCAAGCTTTACATATGCTAGCTTCGGTTTGAGAAGTGCACACCATGTCCTGGCCTCACCCCTTGACTACACAAATAGTGCCATGCCTATAGGCACTCCCTATCTCTCTCCAAACCACCTGTACACTCTCTCTAGTAGCTGATACTCAATAACCACATGAACTATAATCGTGTGTTCGATCAAATACATCTCATGTCCACAGTATGGAAAGTGCTCTCTGTCGTCATCCTATCCAAGACACTCTCTGTATGATCATCATGTAAAATATCTCAATGTATCCATAACATGTCTCAAATACAATGCACATCCCAATGGACCCTACGCAAGTGCTCCACCATAGAAATATACGTATGGCATATCTGAAATCACCACTCAGTCTGTAATATGACAAAACATTGTTATGTTCTCATAAGCCCAAATTTTCAATAATGTGATACCACTGCTAATAGATAACCCTCCCCTATAAGCTACCAGATGCAAATGATAATACATCATATCTAAGATACATGGAACCCAAGAAAAAATTGTCATGTCCATGATTGTCCACTCAATCACTCTTCCCCAACCAATAGGGAATCCATGTCCTTGCCTATCTAACACCAGTAGTCCCGCAATCACACATAATAACACTGCCACTAATCTATCATATTGTCTAAATAGTTTTTGCCACCCGATCTCTTAATATTTTATATCAAGCTCCTCATCATCAAAATCAAATAGCCAATGCAGTGCTGATCTACATGTTATTGGATTTTACTCCACAATCTCACCATGAATTGGGATCTTGAGGATGCTCCAGACATCCTCTAACATCACAGTGGCCTCTCCAGTCAGCAGATGAAATGAACTAATCTCTGAATGCCACCACTTTGCCAACGTTGTGATCACACCCCTATTTTCCCTAATCTAAGGCTTATAGGTGATGTAATGAAAACCTAACCTAGGTATGATCTGTCTCTCATGAGTACTCAATCTATGTAGAAAATATAAGCACGTCGGCCTACTCTCCCGTGTCTGCAACAAGGGCAAATCATCCTACGTTTACCATGCAACTTGTGTCAAATTTCTATTGTATTTGACCAAGTTTGACCATAGATGACCATGTTTCACCATGGTTGACCTAATATTGGACCTATCCTGTGGTTTTGACCAATTATGAACTGTTTAGGAAGCCTTTGACATTATTTTAAACCAATTTTCAGTTTCTCTGACCAACTACGCAACTAAATCAACCAACTGCGCAACTAACCTCCCAATTGTGGTTAGGACAGCACTTGGCAAGCCAAGTGTGACCAAGACTTCACTTGGTCACATTTTCTACACACTTGGGGCATTTGACCAAGAAATTTTCCCCCGAGACCCCTTTTTGACCCCACATCGCTACCCTAACTACCTAGAAACACATGCAAAACATTGAAATGACAAAGAGGCTCAGATGTAATCACCTCTGGTCCTATGTCCTTCGACCGTGGGTAGATCCGCACTCGTTCCCCATGATGTTTATCCATTGGAAATTGATCCATCCTCCTAGCTCCAGAGCTCCAATTCTTCCAAAAGTGAGAGTGAAAATGACCTCCAAACTCCTCTCAAAAGCCTTTTTATAGCCTCTTTGTTGCCTAGATGGACATGCAACCCTTGCCTTTGTATTGGTCGCCATGCTTTTTGCACTCCGAGCCTCATCACTTTTTATTTGACCTCCATTTTTTGATCTGTTTGTTGTTGTGGATTTGTCTCATCATTGTCGAAAAATTGACCTATCACTTGCATTTTTGAGTCAATTTATCAAGGGGGCGCCCATGTATCCCATTGTCACAGGGGCATGTTTTAATGTGATTTTCTTCAATATTCTGACACAATGCTCTGAATTACATTGTATCAAAGAGGGGAAAAATGTAGACGCTTAAAAGTGGTTCAAGTCTGCTAGTCTATGTGCTAACATTTTTTTCATTATAATTGAAACATTGTTTTACCTTCTATTTATTCTTCTATGTTGCGCATATGGTTATCACTATATGTCAGCATTGCTATCCTAATCGATCTTAAATCTTCCTAAACCAATCCAAGTTGATCCTAAATATTCCTAAATCATATCAAATCTTCCTAAATTAGTTCAAGTTAGTCGTAATCCCTTCCTAATTACTTTAAGACCATTTCAAACTCATTCGATCCTTTTCAAATCATTCTAGGGAATTGTCAAATTTCACCGATTCCTCATCATTTCAAATCACTTCAAAGCTTACCAATCTCTTTCAAAATGAATCCTACGGTATTGTCAAAGATCATCAAAGCTTCAACATCAAATCAATCCATGTCTTATCAATCTCATCATTTTTGAGTGCATTGTCAAAGTTCATTGATGCTTCATTATTATTAATTTATTTAATGGCATTGTCAAATTTCATTAATGTTGTTTCAAACCAACCTTATCAACCAGTTTCAAACCAATCAATTCGGGCACATTGTCAAAGTTCATCGATGCCTCATCATCATCATCATCAAATTGACCCAAGTTGATTCAATAGCATTGTTAAAGTTCATCGATGCTATTTCAGATCATCGTCATTAATCATCTTTATCATTATTCGAGCACTTTGTCAAAGTTCATCGATACCTCGTTATTTCCTATACCATTTTGAAACCATCAGAATTGTCCCTAATCCTCATCAAAATCGTCAAAACCAACTCAATTTCCTGTCAATATCATTAATTCGGTCAACGATAAACTAATTTGTCCTCTTGGGATGAATAACCCATAGTTTATCCCTATGTCCTAATTGAATAAATAAATTGATTTTATTTATTCCCTCTTTCCTATGTCTCCCACAATTAATTAATTGGCCACCTTTTTGAATTATGGGATTTTCTAATTCCTAATTCCTAATTTTCATTTTGGTGGGAAATATGAATTTTAAATTCCAATAAATCCCTAACTCTTACACCTTCCCCTTAATTAGCTTCATCTCCTATTTTCTAGCCACCACCTTTGCCTTCACATTTTCTCCCCTAATTGTGCTTCCAATTTTTCTAATTTGCCTCTATCTTTGCCTTCCACATTTCCACTAATTATGCATTCTCTTTTGTGCATTCAATTTTTCATAATTATGGCAATCTTCTAATTTGCACACCTAATTGCCATTTCTGTAATTTGGCTCTCTCATCCTACAAATTGAGATCCATTTTCTCAATCAAACTAACCACACTCCTAGCACTCTCATTATCATCATTTTGCTTTCAAGTTTTAGAGAATTTGTTATCAAATTCAAGAGCAACATCAACCCATTTTAATATGGAGAAGAAAGGAGAACATTGGAGCTACATTTGAAGGGGCTTTTAGAGTTTATTTGCTTGTTTTTATACCTTCATTTTAAATGGCTTTAATGGTAGTTTAGATTAGGTTTGCATGATGTTTTGAGGTTTTGTGGTTGCCTCTATTATGCATTCTAACCCTTTTTCTGGTCTTACAGTGTGATTTTCAGTTTTCTTCTTGCAAACAAATGCAACTTCATAACCATCAACCAACGATTCACCACTGAGGAATGCATCCAATCCGCTGAGAGGTAAAATTGCACACATGACTGCTTTATAGTTATTTTCAACAAAAAATGGACTCCATGTGATATCATTAGATGAGAAGGGGCGAACTCCTTTGCCGCCATATTGCACTTCAAAATCCATCAGGAGCTCCCATTTCCTTTGCCTCCCCATCCCATTTACTCTCATTATCATCATTTTGCTTTCAAGTTTTAGAGAATTTGTTATCAAATTCAAGAGCAACATCAACCCATTTTAATATGGAGAAGAAAGGAGAACATTGGAGCTACATTTGAAGGGGATTTTAGAGTTTATTTGCTTGTTTTTATACCTTCATTTTAAATGCCTTTAATGGTAGTTTAGATTGGGTTTGCATGATGTTTTGAGGTTTTGTGGTTGCCTCAATTATGCATTCTAACCCTTTTTCTGGTCTTACAGTGTGATTTTCAATTTTCTTCTTGCAGACAAATGCAACTTCATAACCATCAACCAGCGATTCACCACTGAGGAATGCATCCACTCTGCTGAGAGGTAACATTGCACACATGACTACTTTATAGTTATTTTCAACAAAAATTGGACTCCATGTGATATCATTAGATGAGAAGGGGCGAACTCCTTCGCCGTCGTATGTCACTTCAAAATCCATCAAGAGCTCCCATTTCCTTTGCCTCCCCATCACGACAAAAAGCTCAACGCACACCTGGGTTGTGTGCAAGAAATCCTTGCAACCAAGGCAATATAACAATGTTCAATAATGACCAATAATCTCTCCATTGCAATAAGATGATGTTGTCAAACTAATTATGTTTAATAGAGACTCAATTCTTATTCCATTTTCAACAACTTTGCGCGAATTCCATCAATTTTAGGTAGATTTATAGTAGTTTTTCTGCCAACAACCACGTGAGCAAGGGTTTTTCAGGGTTTCAATGCAAAATTGGGAATTCATGGCAGTTTCCACTGTTATAATTTCTTCTACACTGGTCCATTAAAAGTTTAAATAGTGTAGTTTCATATCCTATAGTTTGCAGGAGTGCAACTTCTTGTTTGCAATCAAAATTATCACTTTGTACTCTGTTGAACTTGCATTTCTGACCTATTTAACTAAACAATAATGAGGGGTTCAAAAAATTGATAGAGAATGGCCTTGTAAAGTCATATAAATGGGGGATTAAGTCCGTATAGGGCCTAAGTCAACCTTTGCAAAGAAATTTCAAGATCTCTTCTTAAGAATTCTACTAAATGCATTATAAGAGTGGGCTAATTAGCCCTCATGACCATATTACCAATCATTGGTTGGCATATCTATTCCTAAACAACTATGCCTTTATTTTACATGCATTTTAGAACCCCCCAAAATGTCACATGAATCTATCTTTAGTTTGTGATTATATGCCCTACCTTTGAAGTTGTGCCCTATTTTCTCATTTGTAACCACTAGTAGGAGAGAAGCCAAGTTCAACGTGTATATAAGGGGTTTGATGAAATTATAGTTCTAGAGAGTCTTAAATATGATTAAACATGGTGTTTCTATTTGGCCTAAGTTATCTCAGAGGTTGGATGGGGTGTTTGGAACCTTAATGTACTTTTGGATATTTGGTGGCTTTGTACAAGCATCAACCCGTTGTGGAGAAACCTTGAACTTGTAAGGATCACATTGGAACACTAGTTGGTGACTAAGCCAAGGGAAGAACATATTTTGAAGCTTGTCATGGAGAGAGGAATGATTGCCTAATATGGTTGTTTGATTGAGTTAAGGGAAATTTATGATCCCTTTGTTGTGAAATATCCCCACATGGTATTGACTTGAACTCTGCTTGTGCATCATCAATGGTGTATGTTGGCTCTATGTCAATAGTGTCTCTTGCATTTATTCTTTTAAAACTGATACTCAAATAAATTTACTACTATTCTTTGGACAAAATATTTTGACTGTGATCATTGCTGTTGTCTCTCAACCATTTCTTGTCAGCAAGTATGATGCACAACAAGGGTTACATCAACACATTCATGTTATAATTTGATCAAATAGAACAATAAGACTAATTTGTAAAGGAAGATCTTTCCCCCAACTCACCAATCCAATAGGTGGAAAATCACCATGACAACAAGTGTACAACCTTTGAGGAGATTCAAGGCTTAAAAAATACTTGGTTTCACCCTGCATGGTGGTTCCCAAACAATACCCCCTTATTACCTTTCAGTTCTCTTCATAATGACCCTTAGGCTTCATAGGTTATGGCCACCAAATTTATGCCTTCAAGGCTTAGCAAACTCAAATGTATTTAGGAACACTTTAAATCCACTGAACACAACATATAGACACCCTTAATGCCATCAAAAAACTCTGATTGCTTTAACTTTCATACTTCTAACATTGATTGTCCTAATGGTTACTTGCCCATCATTTCAATATAACGAGACATAACTCTTGCTACAGGGAAGAACTCTAATACTAAACCACATTTCAAGATACCCTTTTTGACAACTGAAAACATATGCATAATGATCAACAAACTCCTTGGCAACACTTGTCTGAAAACATGACTGCAACGGTTGTACCTACGCCTAATCAAGCCTTGTTTGCAAGGCAACCACAAAAACGTCTAACTCCAAAACACCAATTTGCATTCCAAGTTTTACTCTAGGTTGAAAAACAACATTGATTGTGAGGTTTATCTTTACAACCAGTCAACCTCTACTTTTGTCAAAGAGATCTTATCGCTGAACTGCTATATATGGACACAAGTTATACAATCAGCCCGCCTAGGGAATCAACATTTTATCAGATAACCTCTACATTGGTGCACAAGAACATAGCCAAGGAGATGTATTATGAGGTCAAACTACATTTTTCATTGTTTGTATTGTTCCATGAATTCTTTCTAGGGTCCTGTTATCTACCAAAATTGCACCCTACTAGATAACCAGAATCTAGCCTTTTGGAGAAACATGGAAACATTCCAAGTTTGTGGGTAAACTATGGCTGGAATGAATCTCCGGGTTCTAGGCCGGCTTCCTAAATGATGATCACCTATTTTCTTCTTGAAAGACTAAAAATTGATGGGGAAAGGGGATAGAAAGATTGCATGAAACGTAAATAGCTGAAATGAAACCTGAACTAAGGTGATCCACCAAATTTGACATGAAAACATAACACACACAGGATTAAGTCCCGGGTCAACTAACTTGAATTGGAGGTCAAACACAAATCTCTTGTATAGGCATGCATTAATATTTCATAACAAGGTCATGATTAAACCTGTTAAGAGGAAAGACTTCACAGTTAACAACTCAAACTAAGACACTAGTTACAACCTGCAAGCAAACATACTCTTCTGCAAGTAGATGCTACAAAGGGACATGATTAAAAGGAAATAAAGTTATTCAAAATTAACCCATCAACCATCTACAACGCATACAAACAAGCAGAAAAGAGACAAGGCTGACATAATTTAATAAATTGATTCCAAGAACTTCAAACTCTGCATATTATTTCTCACAATGAGTTGCAGACTTATGCACAAAAATATACCAAGGATAGAGAAAATGTCACAAAGCATGCCTCCTTGCATAATCAGAACTGGTTACAAAATGAGTCCTCAACTCATACTTATACAACTTAGCCAACTGCATCATTTATGAGGGCCAAAATATCAGGGATCAGATACAGAGAAAAAGACCTATTTTGGGACCTCTAAACAAGTGGAAAAGGTGTGAAAGAGGCTGCAAAAGTCATGCCTTATCAACCTGGTCATAATGGCCACCTATAAAGACATTCTTATCTCTCTAGAAGAGTCACAAAAGTGTAATAACTTTTCTGCAGACCCAAAAATGCATCTTCTGACCCCTTTAAAAAATCTGATCTTTCCACCTGTAAAAAATCTGATTTCCAGCGGCTGAGAAAAAAAAAGGATCTTTTTCTATCTCTTTGCCTTCTGCGAGTGAGCGATGCCTTCTGTTCCTTGACCTGTCGCACTCTGAATCTCTTTTTTTTCTTTTTTACCGATATTGAAACAAATCTATTTCAGATATCAGCAGACTATTCTGTGCACAATTTCCTGAAACTTAGAATTCTCTGATTAATCTTGGGATACTGCAAACCGAGCAAAATATCTCTCTTCTGCAATCTGAACAACCTGGGCTCTGAAGATGGAAAACATGGTAAATGCAAATGAACGCATCATCAACTCCTTTGAATAAATTATGCTCTAACAGTTCATCGGTTCTGTCAACATTGCTGCTACGTTTTTCACATTTTGAAAGATCCTTGCGAGTGAGTGACACATCCTCTATTATTTTTTATCACATACTCGCCACCTATCTTTACTCCACTTTTCATTTTCTGCGATTGAGCGATGTGTTAAATTTTGCTTAGTCATTCCATGTCTATCGCATACTCGCGGCACTTTTTTGCTCTGCTTTTGAACTCATGCGAGTGAGCGATGTTTCCTTTACTGATAGCTCGTCACATCCTTGCGAGTTAACTTTTCATATCACCTGAGTCTCGGCGACTGAGCGCCTATGCATTCTGCTTTTCAGCTATTCCATCATCGCACACTCGCGGGCCTGAAAATTTCACTTTATGACTGATTGCGAGCGTGCGACAATATTTCTTCTCCTTCGTCGCCTAGTCGCGAGCTGATTTCTGACCACCCTCGTTTACTGGCGACTGAGTGACGACCTTCCCTTTTGAACTCATCGCATAGTCGCTTACAGTTTAGAATGACTTTCGGATCCTGAGCAACTGAGCGACATTTATTTCTTTACCTTTAACCTGTCTGGTCGCTCACTCGCGATCTTAATATCTCAACTTTTATCTCATGCGCGAGTGAGTGATGGCATCCGTTTTCCGCTTGGTCGCCAACTCGCGAACTGCTTTTTTTTCACCTGAGTTGATCGGCGACTGCGCGATAGCCTTGAACAGTCTCTTTGGTCGCTCAGTCGCGGACCTTTAAGAACCTTGAAACATACATGTGCGACTGAGCGACCAATTTCATATTAGCATTTCATACCTTCGTCGCGCACTCGCACTGCACAGAAAACACGACTTAGAACCTATGCGAGTGGGCGACCTCTATAACCTGACTTCGTCACGCACTCGCATGACTTAAAACATTGACTTCCATGAGACATCGCGACTGCGCGATGCACATTTTAAAACATCTCATCGCGCACTCGCGCATAGAACATAACTAAACACAAGTAGATCGCGACTGTGCGATTCACCCCTATAACAGCTCGTCGCCCACTCGCGTGACTTAGAGAACTTGACAAAAACCTGGCGCGACAAGGCGATAAGAATGAAACACATGTTTTAAGTGGATATAAAGTAACTTTGAAAAAGAGCGTGCCATGACCTAGGGTTTAAATGTAACGTTTAACACTTGGATAACCTAGGGTCTTCAGGGTTTTTGTGAATTTGGGCAAAGTTTAGACTTAAAAAACCTGAAAATATGATAGAGCTGAAGCCAGACTGAACAAGAAGTAACTGATTTGAGAACACCATTAATAACTGGGATGCACCCCTTCAATCTATCTGAAAAACATAACCAGCCCCACTTGATTGAGCTGGGAAATAAAATGGATAACATTTCTGGCGACATCTGCGTGATGCTTGCCTGCTAAGCATATCAGACCAGCTGCCTATTCCCAGTCCATTGGGCACAGAGTCACTTGTATGGCCAAACTTCTGAAAAATACATTCCCCTCAATGCTGTAATCACCTCCAGATTGCAGCTACTCCTAATTCATCCAGTAGTTGTGTATGGCTTATGATATGCAATTACTTGATGCCTTCTTTGCAAGCTGATAGAGTTCTATGAGGGAGGTATGTATGATGTGCAGCAGTGGATACATGTTTTCACTGCTTCATATGATGGATGCCTATCTCATGCAATTGTAGTTCACTACAGCAGCTGGCCCCTTCTTCTTAGAAACAACTATCTAAAATGTGCAACTAGCACTTAGGGAATGAAAAACCTACCCTACCCTAAACTAACCAGTAATGAAGAAATGCTAAACGAATCCATTTACTGGCTCTATAAAATAACTGCCCTTTCTTCTCAATTTGCAATGAATGACATATTCATGGGCAGCTAGAGGAATATATACATTGGATACTATTTCAACAAATAACTCCAACTCCTGAAAGTTATAGTCT
>MU227391.1:2196659-2219984 GCA_018584345.1 Thuja plicata | reverse complement strand
TGAAGCCAGACTGAACAAGAAGTAACTGATTTGAGAACACCATTAATAACTGGGATGCACCCCTTCAATCTATCTGAAAAACATAACCAGCCCCACTTGATTGAGCTGGGAAATAAAATGGATAACAGGTCCTAAGGACCATTTCTATCAAAACAACTCAAGCTATAAGGCTGGAGGAGCCATTTTGTTCAAAATCACCTATAAGGTCCACGCAAAGTCTAAGGTTGTCAAAGGGTCAAAATGTCAAAAAAAAGGGTTGAAAAAGTTGTAATTGGTCACATTAAGTCCATTTTGTCCTGTTTAAAATGTCCACGAAGGATATGGTCAAATTCGGTAAGGTTTTCTAAAAAATGCAAAAGTTGCAACATTGTAAAAAAAGTGCAAGAAAAGTTGCAAGAATGCATTCCATCGGTTGTAGAGTTGGTTGGGCGGTTAGAGAGATTGGAAAAGGTTTATAATGCAATGTTTGGTAGAGAGAGAGAGAGAGAGAGAGAGAGAGAGAGAGAGAGAGAGAGAGCAGTTTGGAGGGGATTGGGTAAGGCAAAATCATGAAACCATCAAACTGTCATGCCTTTTTGGAGGTCTGCAGTTGTTGTAGAGCCACATAGGCTCATCCAACATTGTAAATTCAATCTTATTTTGTTTATGAATAATAGATTAATGAAGTTTCTTCCATTTACATCCATTCTTATGTATTTTGATGAAGTATTTAATGAGTTATGATTGTTTTTCTAAAAACTGTCTAAACCCTCCATGAGGGTAAACAAACAACTTATAAATTTTATATCTCCTAACTCAACTATTCGAAAATATTATTTTTGGAGAAATGAAGGGTATATGGTGTACTTTATTATTGGAAAGTAACAAGTGTACTTTATAGATTTTTTTTTTATAATAAAACTAATTGTGACCAATATCTCATCTTCGTCAGAAAAAAGATTCCTATAAATTACCTTCTACATTCTTATTCATGATATGAATTGTACTTTAAGAACTCATTATTAAACTTATTAATACTTCTACCATAGTATACTCAAGTAAGATAAAAAAACCCAAAGCTATATATAATTTTCATTGTTAAGGTCGACAAAGAACTAGATGACAAAACCTGATTTTAGTAGTCCGCATTCCTTCCACTCTCTCTTGCCACTATTGCGATTCTCATCACAACTTGTTGTCCCAACGTTGCACCCTGACTTTTTCTTTGGTTTGCCTACTATTTCGCTTTCACCTCGTCGTGTTTTCCTCTGCCGCTGCTAATCCTCTCTGCACAAAATTCTCCCACTAATTACAACTTAGTTTTCTAAACAAAAAAAATAGTTTTAATTTCTCAATACCATTGTGAAATCCAATAAAAAACCAAAAAAAATAATAAGATACATACCAACAAAACCCATTAAAGTCGACAAAGAACTGGATCATAAAACCTGATTTCAAAAGTTTGCCTTCCTTCCACTCTCTGTTGCCACTCTTGCAATTGTCATGCGACGAGGTTTTCCCACTGTTTCAACCCGACTTTTCCGTTGGTTTGCCCACTGTTCCACTTCTACCTCGTCGTGTTTTCCTCCACTGTCGCTAATCGAATCTACACAAAATTCCCTCCCTTACAACTTAGATTTGTAAACAAAAAAACGGTTATAATTTCTTACTACAAATGTGAAATCCAATAAAAAGCCAAATAAAAGAAGAAGATACATACCAACAAAAGAATAAGAATCTCCTTGATAGGGTTAATGCGACAGATTGCTTCTCTCACACTTTTTTCACCAGGTCTACTTTTCTTGCCTCTTGTTCTCTGCAAACATGTTATCTCAGACAACAACAACAAATGTCAGACTTTTATTGCCTCGATTTCTTCTTCTACCTCCTCTCTTATTTCTCCTCAAGCAAATGTCTCTAAATCAAACACAAATAGTTCATAACCAGACGACTATGTTAGGGTTTTTACATGTTATAACATCCATAACACACGATTGCCTTTTCTTTCTTCTAAAACCATTCCCGCGATTTCTTGGTGACTGCACAGTTAACTCAAACTCCGCTGGCACAGTTAACTTTACCACTATGTCTTGATTGTGACATTTTATTTTCCCGTTGTCCACGCAGTTGTAGTTGACTATACCCCTCTGTCTTGGCAGTGACATTTTCTTTTCTAGTAGTTAACTATTACTGTTTTCTGCTTTCGCTAATGTAAAAGTTAATGTCACTTTTATTATAGTTAATGGTGTTATCTTCCGTTTCTCTCCCGTTTGTTCCACACGCCAATTGGTATTCACCACAGACTCCGTACTATGCATCCATGCAATTTGTTTGATATGCCATGCCATGATTTTTGTGTCTACCATGTCGCTTTTTGTGTCAGGATAGATGGCTCCCATAGGACACAAAGGGCTGTAAGTGATACCAAACTTTTTGGGTCAGCTCAGCCCCAATTCCCCCATGTGACCATACCAATGTGACCTGCAGGTGAACGTAAAACGGCCTCACCAGTCGATGCTGGTTATGCCACGCATGTGGGTTGGTTCGAGCTTCGAATCCTGCCCGCGCCATCCCGATCTGCAGCATAAATGCAGGCTTTCTTCGATCAATTCTTCAAGCTCCGATCACGTTCTGAATTCTGTGGCGTTGCGGCCTTAGTTTGCAGAGCGTGAGAGGAGTTTGCTCTGAACTAGGTTAATTTTGGTTAGGGTTTCGAGAATGGTGGGGTTTGAAGAACTTTTGAGTTCGGAAGAGGAGGAAGTGGAGAAAGGAGAAGTTCGCCTCTCCTGTTGTGGAGATGACGCTGACGACGAAGATGACCTGCTGGCGCAGTTTCTGGAGTCCGAGGTTCTCGCCGTAGACTCTGACCAGGTAACTTTTCTAAACCCTAATTTCGTGAGAAAAAAAATGTAAAAAATTCTCCTTTTTTTTCTTACACCATCTTTTTATTATTTTCTTTGCTCAAGTTGGGCTGATTTCTCCTCTTTTTAATTTAGAATTGGTAAATTTTACGTTTGAAGTAGCCTCCAGTTCAGATGCTATGACATAACTATCTCCCTTGTCAAATTTACCTGTAACTCGCACCCGACCTTGTCCCATGAGCGCACCATATGAGAAGAGTTTATGCTGTATTTAACCTAATTTCACACACTTTAGGAAGTCTCATAAGATTTTCATACGGTGGTCGTTGTAGAAGGCCCACCTCTTCCGTTAACTTTACCTTCTGGGATTGGATAATAGATTTTTTTATGGGAAAACCTTTGCCTCAGAATCTTATATTTCACACTACGTATCTCTTTAGTCAAGTTACCCTCGATGATTTCAAGCCATTCTCATCTGTTTGAGGGGACTCCACTCAATGAGTTGGATGTGGTATTTTGGCATTTTGCCATATATGAACAAGGTCTGATGATTTTAATTGAGCTTATTCCACTTGACTAACAATTTTAGTTGAATTATACTTTGGTTTCAATTTTCTCTTTAGGTTTGGACCCTAGTTTATTCCATACAAGGCTATTTCTGGTTAGGGTTTTTATAGGTTGGCACTGTTTACTGTACTTCTTGTAATGACAGGGTAAATTGCTTCTCAGGGCCTTACGAGCTTTTTTGGTGGTTCTCAGTCTCACCATATATTTTCATTTTAGGTACTAGTGCTTCTGTGAATAAATGCAGATAATTCTTCTTATTTAATGTTGACCATTTTTACTTTCATCTGTATGAATGCTCAAATCCACAGTTGCCTGGAGATGTGGGAAAGGTCTGCCATTCCTATCTGGGAATGGGCCTAGATGGATAAGGAAGAGTACAGCTCTATTATGTGCAAATATAATCCCCAGAACTACTTGTGGTTATGGGGCCAGGGTCCGCATCCATATACCAAAGATTCCTAGTGACTATGATTATTCCCTAAAAGTAAACTATGAAATGTTCATTTGAACCCTACACTTATATGCAACATTAATCATTCCATTCTTCTCTTTACTTGGTAATTTTTTCATGGGATGAAAGTCTAAATCCATGAATGGTACTCTTGTCTATTCATGGATTTATTTCTTGATTCACACCATGCTCCAGTGAGTTCAGACTGCTTTTTAAATAAATAACAATGTATCTACTATCCACAAAGTTGGCTTATTTATTGTCGTAGATATGTATATTGGATTTGCCTTATAATAAAATAAAAATCTATACGCAAATTTGGCTTAGGTATTCTTGTAGGTCTGTTTGGCAATTCGTGCACAAAAACTTGGAAACCAAAAGCACAAATAATATTGATGATTCTTTATTTCTTTTAAAAGCTATTGAATTATAAGGTTGTATGAGTGAACATGTATTAAATCTGGATACCTTATTGAATCCAAGTCAGAGATTTTTATCATCCTAAGCTCTTATAATATCATTTTGTTACAAGTTTTGAAAGCAACTCTTTGCCTCTATGCTGCCTTCGTTCACATGGAACTTTTAGCTTGAGTTTGTTTTTCATCCAAGTTGACAGACAAACACACTGAATGTAAATTTTCACCCAAGCACAGGATTCAATTAAGTCATAGACATCATAAGAGTCAATTGAATCAAATATCTGATCATTACTGGGTTGTTTTTCCTATTGGCATTTCTTTTTTGTTGCTAAACATTCTTTTCCTTTTGTTCTTTTAAACTCTGGAATTTTGAAGCACGTTAACAAAAGTAAATGCAAACAGTTTGTTTTTAATAAATATATGTTGGCAATCAGTAAGTTCTTTGGATTTTATGTTGATTCGGTTTTTCACTTTACCTTTTTCTAGGAAGATATGACCTCAGTGCCTTCTAAAAGGCTCCGTGTGGAGGAAGACATCAAAAACAGCCCAGGAATGACACTACAGCAGAAATGGTTTCATTCTGTGAGCGATGGGAATCAAATGCACAGTGAAAGTGAAATCATCAAAAAACTAAGGCCAACTTTTCAAAGTCGAGTAGAAGGATGTGGAAATAATCAGGGTCCAAGAACTCAAGCAAGCATAGAAAATGGTGTTTTCAGCAAGATACCCATAGAGCTATTTCAAAAGATTCTTAAATTTTTATCTTCAGAGGTAAGCATAGTGCTGCTCAAAAAATCTTGCTGACAGAAAGAATAATTTAACTAATCAATATAAATAATGCACATTACATACAAATTTAAAATAAAGCTGCAAGTCATACGTGATGAGGTTCCTTAAATCTTTATCCAGTTTACCAACATTTAATATTGGTTGCAGGACCTTGTTACCTGTGCATTAGTTTGCCACTTTTTGAACACTGCGTCATCGGATGAATCTCTATGGCGTCGATTGTAAGTAATTTTAATTTTTTTTTCTTTTGGAAATTGCTTAGTTTTTCTAATATCAATATGGTTGGCTTGAATTACAATCTCTCTCTCTCTCTCTCTACACACACACACAAACATACATACATATCCATATATATATGTGTGTGTGTGTGTGTGTGTGTGTGTGTGCGCGTGCTCATGCGAACATATAGATATAAATATACATAGATATATCTATGTATATACTGATGTATGTATGTGTATAGACATACATGCATATACAGAGAGAGAGGGAGAGAGAGAGAGAGAGAGAGAGAGAGAGAGAGAGAGAGATATGTTTCTGACATGTATATACATATGTATGTGTATATATAGATATAACACATGCATAGATATACATATAACACATACATAGATATATATTGTATATTTTTTTGCATATATAAATATGTATCCATATATATATATGTGTGTGTGTCTGATATACCTATATGTATATCTATATATATTTGGCTTCAATTCCCTCTCGGTATGGGGTTCAAATCACTGTGGGCATGTTCTGGGTTCTGCATCCTTTGTGTACAGGTATTAGTTTTGATTCACTGTGGGTATGTTTCTGCATTTGCAGCCCAGATTCGCCTGGGTATTGCATCCCAAATATGCCTGGCTATGTACATGTACATAACTGGGCAAATCCAGGCTGCATATGTGGAACCCAAAACATTGTAAACATAGTAATTACATTTTCTATTTCTGGGTGTCTTTGCCCATTCATGTATTCCAGATGATACATATGTCAACAGAAATTGCACTGATGACTAACAATGGGTATTTGGCCCCGTTTTTTGTGGATCTCATTCTAACTCCTTAATCTTCTTGGGGATCTTGTTATGACTAACAATGGGATTTTGGGCCCCCATATTTTACTGAGAGAAACTTTGCACATCTTAATACTTAATAAAAGCTTTCACATTTTCCAGATATTGTATGCGCTGGGGATTGCCTTCACCAGCAAAGTTGCAAGGAAAGCCACGTGCACGTGCATGGAAGCGACTATATATTGAGGTATTTGATAGGACTTTTCTGTAATTTAAGGCCAGAGTATGGGTGTGTTGTAATCTGCTTGGATAACAATGAATGCATATACTTTTTTAGCTTAGATGCTGTTTGTTGATATGTACTGTCATTATATCTATTCAGAGACATTATGAGGAGCAACATGCAAAGTGTGCTCAAATTTCTTTATCATCCCAGCTCATTATATTTTTTTTTTTTTTTGAAAAAGAAAATTTCATAAATTGCAGTTGCACAAAACTGCATTCAGATATCCATATTTTGCCAATAGTATTGTTTGTTTTTTTACATGTTACTTGCATAGTAATTTTGACCACTAACAACATCCTCTTCTGATCCATTAAGGCAGTGCACTGTAAATATGGATTTTAGAATTTGTCCCTTGACAGAGAGGCTTTTCTGTTAATGAAAGAACAGTAGTACCATGTTTGATGAATGCCACTAAAACTCATAGTACGATACTATGATAAGAATAAAACTATAAATTATGTTTCTGCATCTGATGCATCAATTTTGATTCCTTGGAGCAGTCATTTCAGTTGCCTTTCTGCATGTCTTAGTAATTTAGTACACTACTGCAATCTAATGATGTTTGTGTTTATACTTTTTGGCCTCAATTATACCATGTGCTCTTGTTAATTAGCTAAAGTGTGTGAGCAGTAGACATCTAATTAAGCCATTTGCGCAGCGTGATGAAGAAGATATGATTGAATTTGTTCGAAACACACCTGCTGAGTTTCGGGAGTATTACATTCAAATGCAGACTGCCAAGCGTAGCCAGGCTCCTCTTCCTTCACAGGTGACCGAAATTGCTGCAGTGTTCATTTGAGTATTCACTTATAAAAAAGCTTTATATTTATTATGCTATTCTTTGTGGTGTGATAGGTGAATGATGATATGCTTATTCTTGATACAACAGTGGCTGAACAAATAACTCATTTGAAACATAGTCGAGGTTTACCTGATGAATTTACAGCAGAACATGCTTGCTCAGGAAGGACATGCACCTACTCTCAAATTGGTGATTCTTTTTTATGTGAAAAAACTGGATGGGTGCATGGTATGACATTTTCTGAATTGATCTTATGTCACAAAGCTTGTTATTCTTCTTCATTAGTGATAGGCTTGATGTTGGTGCTCAAGTTAGTTGCTTGCACACGGTTCATAGTTTTTATTGATCAGTTTTCTAGTTGTTATGGGAGGAAGAGCTTAAACTGCTGGTGTGTTGGAGTCTATGCATCGGTTGATCACGGTGGGATCAAGTTCCACATGTGAACAACCATTGCATTCACTTCAATTTACCAACTATTTATTGGTGCTGGTTATGGGAGTGGGTTGACCGGTTTTAGCTTTTAGAATTGATGTTATACCATTGTAAATTCATTTAATTGGTCATTGATGTCTTTTTTGGGGGTGTCATTTTGTTTTCTGAACTTAGGACTTGTATATCTTTGCAGTATGTGATGATACGTGCCGAGAAATTGTTTTAGATCCATCAAGTGAACTTCTGGTTTGTACAATCTCTGGACGCTGTTTTGATAGATGGCTCTCACCATCAGAAGAAGAATTGGATCCGGTAAGGACCCTAGGAATTTTTTGTTTTCTGTTCTTGTGTCAGTGCACAATATCATATGTTTTCACCTTACTCCATGCAAAGGCTGTAAAATGGGTCAATCAATTTCATTATTGTTTCAATTAATAGGTTTTTGTTGGCATTGTAGGGAGAGCAACCAGTGGATGGTAATGCAGCAGTGGATGAAGCAGAGCCTTTCATGGGGTCAGGTCGCTTTGGTAAGTACCAAGAATTCGTTCAATTATTTTTGGTCCTAGCTTTGTGATAAGTAACCATTTTTCATTTTTGGTTCACTTTTTATTTGTTTCATGCTTCATTTAATTTTACGTCATGCTACTTTTGTGACAGCAGTAACCTTTATGTCAAAAGCAGTTATGTATGGCATCTGCTAACTTTTTGCTTCAATTTACATTGTTCGTAATCTCTAGAGATTGTTCGTAATGCTACTTTTGTGACAGCAGTAACCTTTATGTCAAAAGCAGTTATGTATGACATCTGCTAGCTTTTTGCTTCAATTTACATTGTTCGTAATCTCTAGAGATTGTTTTGCAATCACTGTCTGCTTCAAATTAGTTGTTACTGAAATCAGAAAATATTATATTACCATGAATCATAGTTTAAAAGCTCGCGTGGACTCGCCTTGGACTCCGAGTCTAGGCGAGTCATTGCCCAATGACTCGCGAGTTTTTGCCAATGACTCCTTTAGATACCTCAACGCCTATTAGTTCAAGGCGTGAAAAATTGAGTTATATTAGGAGAGGAAAGAGGAGGATGCAGTCTTTAGTTTGTTGTTTTTCACATTTGGACATATCATTATATCTAATTTTGTAAACATTTATAAACTTATGCCGCTGTTATACATTTTAAAGTTCGCAACTATGATCATTGATGATATTTCATATATTGAGTGTTTGAGATTCATATGACATGTGTAATGTATCAATTATGGCTCTTATGTTCTTTAAATGCATTAATTTCTTTTTGTTTTTATGTAAAACTATGGTTTTTTCCTTTTGCCGAGTCCGTGGTGAGTCCGAGTCTTTAAACTATGCCATGAATCATTTCATCCGTGTTTTCTTAAAATGCATTTTGTTTAGGGGAAATAATTAAGTAAAAAATACTTTGCAAATGTCTTGCTATACTTCATGTAAACAGTTTCTTGCTGATCCTTTTGTATCAGGAAAAAATGTTGCAATACACTTGAGTAGTGCACAATAAAAGAATGTTGGATTGAATAATACCCAACAGCATTGTGGTAACAATTCACTTGCTGATCAGATCTAGCATCTATAATCAACCATATCAGCATGTCTTTGCTCTCAATATTCTATATTCTAGACCTTGTTGCCTTTTGAGCTCTATCCATAGCTTGATAAAAATAGCCTATTGGGGGACTTTTCCCATCAACCAATTGCAATCCTTTCACCAAGCGCTATGAAATTTACATGATCTTATGTGCATCTGTGCAAAACGAGTTATCCAAAACAAGATGTCCAATGATGATGCCATCTAAGTGATTGGCATGACCCAATCTGATACATACATTTCATGTTCATCTTTTGTGCACATAAAGTCTACCATACAAAGAAGTGAGCAGCAAATCTAGTCACACTTGGTTGAGTGAACTTTCCCTTGAGAAAAGATCTTGTATTGTCGAGCACCTTCGAGTGATTGTATATGAACTTATTGATGGATATCCCCTTTCTACCATAAATTTGATCCGTAGAAGCTTGACATTGTCTTCTAGGGAAAATATACCATGCATGAGCTTCAAAACAATGGAGGGCACATATTCATTAAAAATTTGCCTACTGTCAATTAGTTAGCTGTATTATTCATATGATACATTGGATCATATATTGTGGCCCAGCCTTAGTGACTACCTCATCAAACATAGATAAAAATGTGTGGATTGATTTTACTCTATCATATGCACCCAACAATTTGAGGTAGACTGTGCCTCCCATGGAAGCTACAAAAAAGTTGATCAATGTACAATTCTTTCTTTTTGTCTAGTCATCTACAGCGTTATAATGCAACTTGTCCTTGTGATTTCAACAAGCACCTCACAAATATCTTGCATGCCATTTAACATATCAATTTTAAGGCTCACATATGATGGGGCTTTGAAGCCAAGATCTTAAACAGCAATGACATGAATCATTGCTTGCTAATATGGAGATTGTGCAATGTTGAATGGGATGCTAGATTAATATTATAAACTGGCTATTGCCTATTTAACCCATGCCCAAACATTCTTTCTCCATTCCATGATCTTCAAAGATGGTTGGTCTCTAGCTGTGATATAGGACACGAAAAAAGAATTCATGTTACCCCACCTATGGTTAGGTTTTTTGAAGGAGCAAGGCATGGTAGAAATATCAGCATGAGTTTGTTCTAAAAGTTACTCATTTGAAGGTCCTTGAAATGTGATGCCACAAGATGATCTCGTGGAGCATCCAATAGTAGCCCACGCCTTTTTCACTTTGCTTTTCGCAAAGTTCTCAAAGGATAACAAGTCTTGGTGGGATATCATCAAGACAGTTTTTACAAGTGTTCACATTATTATGCCTAAGCAACTTTGTCAAATGTCATTTAAAAATGTTGATGATCCAATCACTTTCATTTCCACAAAAAATACATTTTAGGCTTATGCAAATTCATCATTGGATTGCAATAGGTCCATGCAAGATCTTTTTCTTCTGGCATTATCAGCTGAAATCATATACGAATGCATGAGAGCCTTTAGGCTATGTTACCAAATCGGTAGGAAAATTAGCTGTTTTCAGGTACAATTTGTCTTGGAATCAGATTCTGAATTGAATGGCCTGTGAATTTGGTAGGGTTCGATTTTTTCATGTCAGAATTATTTAGAACCAGCAAAGAACAAATACTGAATTTTCCAGGTCAGATATGGCAATTCAAAGGCATTTCTGTCACAATTGCAGAGTCAATTGAATATCTCAACACATTTTTATATCTCATAGTTATTAAGTATTGAAAAGCCCTAAATAACATTGCTATCAGCATTTGTTTATTTATTTGTGCATGTAGATCCATCTGAGTGATGCCTTGGTCACCATAAGCAAGCACAATTTAACCAGGGTGTGGCTTCCGCTGAAACAATGATGACATCTAAATATATAATGACAAAAAGTTTTGGTTGGAGCATTGCCTCAACATCTTTGATACCATCGCTCAATATTTTTTGCAAACGGGGCAGCTTAAAGTTTGAAGTGAATTTCTCAATATTTAATTTTGTATTGATTAAGATTAGAGTAGGTGGATACTCTTTTGTCCCTCCTCGGGCGCACACATTGGGTTTTGTACTTGTGCGTGCCCAAAAATCCTTGATTTTCCAACTGTGCTGAATACTATAAGATTTGATTTTTTTATAAATTGACATAAATCTTCCTGAATTTAATTTAAAATACTTCTTTATGCAATTTTTTAAAAAATTGGTACAAACAAAGCCGATACCAAGTAAGAAAGACAAATGAAATGTTTTTTTATTTCAGTGACCCATTGTTTGGCTTTTCTTCCAATGCAACTCTACTATTTTTGCATAAAGTGTTAAATTAACTTATAATTGTTTATGTAGCATTTATGTATACATATTGATATATTTATATTGTGTTATTTGAATATTATTATCATATATTCATGTTTTTTATATGTTTTAATATGGACTTATCCATAACCCCCCCACCAAATAAACACCAAATAAAAATAAAAATAACTAGTCATACTAGCTTATTGCACCCACACTAGCATATTGCACCCACATGCCTGTAGGTTGTAGGTTGTAGCTGAACACAATATTGATTTTGGTAACTTAGCCGTTAGGTATAATAAAAAATAGCCTAATCCAAACCCTAAACTTAAAATTTAGTTTAGGTGTAGGGTTAGCAAATATTTCAAAGTAAATATACTGATGTTCTATGTCCTAACTATAACCCTACACTAAAATACAAGTTTAGGGTAGGGTTGATAAAAAATCCCCAACCCTAAACTATAGACTTCAAAATAGTTTAAACTTTAGGGTTACGGTGAGTAATTGGTGAAGTTCAAACTTAAAAATAAAAAATAATGTGACCATAAAGTAAAAAAATTAGTTTAGGAATAGTACATAGGGTTTGTTAGAATGGCCTACGAGGGTTTCTTGTTTAACTCTGCGTTACCGGATTCGTATCGTAGACCCCGGATCCGGGTTTGGGTCCGATCCGAGTCCGGATTCTCGTCCCGGTCCGTGCTGGATTTGGGCAGGGTCCGGATGGATCCGTGGCCCGCAGATCCAGACGGACCCACAGGTCCAAATCCGGACCCTGCCCGGATCCCGCACGGATCGGGTAGAGAATTTGAGGATCCTCGAGGATCCCACGCAGACCTGGGCGAATCCATAAGGACCCGCGGCCAGCAAAGTTTAAAAGTGGGCTTATTTTGAATTTTCATTTTGTAATTCAGTAATTCAATGTGCTTATTTTCTTTAGATTCGTGAACATAGATCAATGATCAAGTATACTGTATACAAATTCATACTATGAAATGATTTAGTTTTAGAATTATGTATATTTCTCTATTTTATATATATATATTTATATATACACACTCACGAATCCCTACGAACCCAAACAGCAAATTTTTTTTTTCACGAATCCACGAACCGGATTCGCGAGCCCGAATCCGTCCCCGAATCCAAATCGGCAACTTAGGTTTAACTTAAAAATTTAAGGTTTAATGGTAAAATTTAGATCCTAACGGGTAGAGTTTTTGGAACATTACAGTTTAGTTTTACATTTAAACTTAAAATATAACCATTAGGTTTTAAACTTCACTCAAAATTTAAAAATAAAAAAATTAATTTTTTAAATTACGACCCAACAAAGTTAACACTGAACTTGGACAAAAAAAATGTCTTATGGACTTTTACTTTTTTGTGTTGTTAGCCTCAATGCCATAAAGAATGTGGAAAGCTAAAATAACAATGCTGAGTTTGCTCTAATTTGCTGCTGACGGCAATGATCTTTTAAAAACTCTGACCACTTGTTGACCTGTACTCTGAAGTAGTTTGATTTTGGAGTTAAATTGGAAAAAAGAGTAAATGGAAAACCATGCTTTAGACACAAAGGCTGGCAGATTTTTGAAAACAATCTTGGAGTTTTCAATATAAAATCGAGTTCTCTGATGAAATCAGCATGCTAATTCAAACTGGCATGGCTTTGGGGCCAGGCTGCAGTTAGCCACAGTTTTCCGTCAGTATTGCTTCAATACTTTAAACAACACAAAGCAAAGAGAAACAACTCAAACTTCAAGAATAAAGGATCTGGCCTTGAAAAACTAAAAGCAAGACATAATGTGATAATAGAATTGCAAAGCAAAGATGGTTTGACAAGTTCCAACTCTGCCCAGTCCCTTTCATTTTATTTCTAAGCTTTTGTTTCAATGTGCTTTACAGTCAGCAGCCCAAATGAAATTGGGGGCTTTCAAATAAGAAAAGATTAATTCAAGATTTCCAATTTCATGTGAATTAAATGCTTTCAAAGACCTTAATTGAAAAATCTGATCTAAGAGTAAGCATGTTTCTGGGGAGAACGGGTTGAAGGCCATCCTAATCTTCCAACAATGAGTTTGTTACCAAGGGGGAACTTGGTCACACCAACATTAGAAGATTGGTTGACTTCTTGATTTGTCTAAAGTCTAAATGATCGCTTGAAGATGACCAAATCAGATTGCTGAAGTAAATCACCGCCCTCTTTGAGTTTGCTTCCTAGTTTGTTTCTGCTTCTAGAGATAATGGAAATCATGGAAAGAGCGAGTTTTAATCACTCTACAGGATCAATAGCTGCAACTTCAGTGTATGTGCCTCTAGGGATGAAGGGATGCAGTTGCTTAAAATGTACTGTTGCAGTTTGGTAATAGGCACCCAGCACAAGTCTTTCTAAATTTACTTTGTAAGTTCCATTATAGTTCATTTTGGCAAAGCAAAAAGAAAGATCATTTTGGCAAAGCAAAAAGAAAGAGAGGACCATTCAGCCAATTCATGAATAGGCTTGTTTCTTATCCCTTCAACAGTTGGGTAGCAGTTATAATATAGTATTAAGTATTATCATCATAATCACCATCCTTTTCATGTACTTGTTCCAATATCTTTATCATTATATCGCTCTTTTGGAACTTTAATTTGGTTTTCGATGTCTAGGTAGTGGACTTACAAATTTAGAATCTTCCAATAAGTGAGTAGCAAAAACTGTAAGTGTTCAGTAAATGTCTCTTATCATATTTTATTAGCACACTCGTACTAACTAATGTATTCTTGAAATTCGATCTTACCTTGTGCAAAGTCCTCTAGAGTCTTATTAATACATCATCATAGTTATAACAACAATGCCTCATTATAGAGACGTTGGGCGATGGATTCTTGGAGACCCTTGGTTTTTGGTAACATTGAGCTTTTCCTTTGTGCTAAGGGATTTTTTCTCACTGTTTTTACTTCTTCTGAGGAATGTGATTTGGTGATGGGCAAGTTGTGGGCTTGGGGGACTCATTCTCTCTCTGCCAAACCCTGGACGGTCTCCCTCAACCCTCTTACTGAACCACTAAGCGTGCGTCCAGTGAGAGTTTGTCTTCCCAATCTGCCCCTCCATTTTTGGGAAAACTCTTGTTCTGAGGCCATTGTTAACTCTATTGGCCGTTTTTTGAAGGTGTATGATGCCACAACTTCCTTAAGTCGCTCTACCTTTGCACCCATTCTAGTCGATATTGACATCTCCATTCCTCTTCCGGGGGATGTGGTTCTCATGATGGGGGATAGACCATGGACTCAATTGGTGGATTATGAGGGCATCCCCTTTCGATGTTGCCGGTGCTTCTCTACTGGTCATCTGCCTACGGATTGTTCTCTCATGCGTTGGAAAGGCACTCTACTTGGTGGAAGGATGCTGCTGATGATCATTTGATGATCTTGGCTCCTGATTCTTCACATGTTGGCAATTCTCTGGATGAGGCTCCTGCTGCTGATCCCTCATCTGCTCCTGTGCATTCTACTCCACCTTTTGTTGTGAATGCGATCCTCTCTGGCCGCGCGGGACCCTCCTCTGTTTTCTGCTACCGCTCGGCTTCATTCTCTGCTTGACAATGTGAAGCCTTCCCTGCACTCTGCCCCTGGTGCTGACAGTCTCACAATGCGGGTTCTTCCACTTGCTTGTGGTGGGGATCCTGGCTATAGTATTGCTTGGACAGTGGTCTACAGGCTTAGGAAAAATCATGTTTCTAAGACCCACTATCCTCTCCACGCTGTGGGTGAGTTGTCTACCCACTCTCGATGTGGGTTCTTAACAGTCCTGCTAATGTGCTGTTAATGGTCTGCTCTTGACCTTGTTTTTGGCTGGTTTGGTCTGTTTGTAGTTTTATCCCATTGGGCTGTAGTTTTGTAAGGGTCAGCACCCTTGTTTTGTTGCTTTTAATAACAAAAAAATGCCTCATTATAGTGTGCAATGTATAATCCATATTCATAAAGGGCATAAATGCATACAATGGTATTAAAGTTTGATATATATCAGAAGATGATGCAAATTCTGTATTAATGCGATGCCAGTTTATTTCATTAGGAATCTCATTCACTTGGAAGGATATAACTTCTGGATTGTGACTAAAATAGGTTCCTTTCTGTTCCAATTTGAAGTACAAATTAAATGGTTTTTTTGAGTGGTTATATCCTAAAGGTTTGCCTCAGAATTTAGGTCCTATCATAGTCAAATTGTCATATTTTGTGTTACATGGGGGTGTGTCCCCACTCCTCAAACCCCCGTCCTTGTACCTGTTCCCTGCGGCATTTTGGGATGGGTATGTTAGGGGATGTCCCCTATCTGTCATCTCCAATTTGAGAAAATGTCGAAACATAACACGTCCCTGAAATCGGGGATGGTAGGAAACACATAGGGCATGCTTGGCCCTCCCCAAGGTGGTTGGGGATGTCTCAGATGGTTGAGCGGGGATGATAGGAAACACATAGGGCATGCTTGGCCATCCCTAAGGTGGTTGGGGATGTCTTAGATGACCCTCAACCATCCTGGGGATGGCCGGGCATAATCTGCGGAAAAATCAATATTTTTTTAGTGTTCTAAAAATAAATCATTCAGAACATTAAAAAAGACTGTTAAAAATAACAAGACAGCATTATAATAGCAGTATACCATGACAGCATTATAATAGCAGCAATAAGCAAATCATGATAGCAGTATAACATCAATGAAATTAATCATGACAGCAATGACGGCAACAACTGTAGTTTAACTGGAATAGATATGTCACGATTCAGATTCATGGTTAACAATTATATAACGGTTATCACTAACAGTAATATTTTGGATTTCGGATTTCTTGTTCAAAAATGTCTTTAACATCGAAATTCTTGATGTGGTATTAAAGTCAGTTAGTATTGTCAGTTGCAAAAGAGATAATAGGTGCATTTGCCGTGTCTAGTGTTGTATTGTGTGAGAAGTAAAAGTATGTTGCTCTTTTTGTCCATCTTATCTTTCATGTGGTTTCGTGTACAAATTTCATAAAAATTAGGCGAGGTTGCTCTTTTTCTAAAGAGGTAGAATGCCTTTCTCTAAGAGCTTATATTCTTCTTTTACTAGAACTCAGCCAATCCTATGCACTTTAAGCCATTTAGGGGCAGTCGTGTACCTTGCACAGTCTATCATCTTTCATTTTGCTGTCAGACAGATTCTTCCGTAGATTGTCGCCTGTTTCTGGGGCAGTGATTGTACCCTGCACAATCTATCATCTTCCATTTCACCGATGAGCAACTAATGCCATCGGCTTTCCCTTGCAAGCTTTGTTGACTGCAGTCTGTGTAGCAGCATTTTCTTTCCAGCGTGTGGGTTAGTATGTGGTGCCTAATCATTGGTTCCAGGTTATTATGCCCTGCAAGAAAGACAATTTTTCTCTTTGTGGTTCGATGAGCACCTTAATGCCAAATTATAGGCTGTCACAGTTAGCACCTAACTGGAAATGCTGCTTGTGGGGAAATACCGGCTAAATGTTGCTTGTTTTCTTGTTGGGCTTTAACTTCGAAGAAAGTCAATACAGTGACCTGTTTAGTAGATTATATTATGAAAAATGGTTCCCAAAAAGACAAGTTTATGTAAGGTGGCAACAATTAACATAGTGGTAATTGGGTACAAGCTTGACTAGTTAATTGCACTACCGACCTTTTTAGTCTTAGCCAATATTGTTTCTACTGACTTTGGAGAGTAGATGAGAGCGAACTCTAGGTTTCTACAGTCTGCAGCCTTGAGTGTATGTTGGGCCTGTCCATATGCGAAGCATTAGAATATGAGATTTGTGAAAACCGAAGAGTAGATGCTCGGTAGCTCATGTAATAGTGGCTTATGTGGTGGGTCGATCAAATTTATCCATTAGGTCAAGTAGTAGGATATTTATTCTATTTAGTGTTTGTTCTTGTATACTTCATTGTTTATAATCTAATTATTTTGAACTGGCCTTTTGCAGCACGGGCATATTTACTGGGTTATAACTGTGACGATGAAAAGGAACTTGAAGCAGCGTTGGCTATTTGTTGATTGGATCCTTGGTCATCATTTACCACACTTCGACATAAAAATTATTTTGTAAAACTTATAAATTCTCAATCTTCACCACATTAATTGGATTTTGACCTGGGTTGCTTTGTATAAAGTTAAACAAATTGAATAGTTTTGTGGGGAAGTTATGTGGAGCTGTATAACAAATTGAAATTTTATATTCATCGAGTCTATCTCATTTGTGCATATTAAATTGTCTGAAAAATCAGCAAAAGAAAAGAGGCACTAATGAGAGATGAGCGAAGCATCTTTACTATGACTTAATCATATTTTGCCTAAGATGTTAGGTATGTAATTAAAAATATTTAAATTGCCTTATTTAGTTCTATTAAAGGAAATTAACAATTTTGCAATGGGCTATTCAAGTTTAATTAATTATTGCTACCAATAAACACAATTGAACTTAAATAGCAAGTACGATGAATATTAGAGATTGAATGTTATTTTAGGAGATTAACTCAAGGTTGGAGGCACTTATTTGTGAGAACTACAAGGAAGAATTAAATTTGATGTTGTACAAAATGTAGTCAAAGGTAAAACAAAAATACACTCTACAAGTGATAATTGGTTTTATGTTACAATTGCAATATGTACATTACAACTTTGTTCCCACACATGATGTTGTAAACTAAAGAATGTGATTAAAAGCGCATGCCACTACCAAATGCATAACTACAAAATGGACTCCAAACATTCAATAAAACCACATCAAAATAGCTGATTTCAATATGCTTCATCATCATATTTAAGATTATAAGTTTCACAAAAGATAGATATTTTAATTTAGGTGAATTTCGAAAGTTCACATGTAAATAAACCATGATTAAAGACAATTATAACAACGATCTATTAATGAATTCACTTTACTTTGAAAGTGAAAATTCAAATCCCAAATATGGATGAAATACCTAAAGCAAAAGTGACCCTTTTATTTTCCCAAATAATGAAAATCGCTTAACATATAATCAAAACCTAAAGCAAAAGCGAACATTTTCTTTTCCTACTCAACCCAGATCTTTTTAAAATTTAACCTAGATCTTTTCAAAAGATGGTTTAAAACTTAACATACAATATCTCCATAATGACATTTTTAACCTGCCTAATAAAGACATTTTGCTCTTTTGAGTAGTCCAAAAGCCAAACATCATAATGAAAAACTATTTAATCATTTTTTCACATATCAAACAAAATGCACAAATGAAGCTAACTAAAATCACCAAAAAACATATTTATAGGTCTTAACACATGGATTTAGAATTGTGATTATGAGGGTTTGCACTCAACCACAAGAACCAATATGTAGACATACCTTTTGAATAAAGAGAGAATCAACACACAAGATGATATTTCAGCAATAAATAAAATGTATTGAGACGAAGTGAATGTACAAATATCCTAAATATATAACAGGGGCGTGATGAGGTACAAGATAACAACCATCTCAATGCACTATAATATTATTAAACAACATTTACCTAATATCTAATAGTGTTTAAATGTTGATTACTTAAGTGGAGCTTAAGCAAATGTAAGTGGGATTAAACCACGCATACCAACTGTGACCAACATTGATATTTGTTTGATTGCTTTTAACATCATATCTTACTATTCCACATAAAAGCAACACAAGTTCACAATGCCAAACATATCGAATGTCCACTCCAATTAACCACAATTGGGATTATATTTGTGCCTACACACTCAAATCAAACATTACATGCACCTACCCAATATGTAGTAACCATTGAAGCATATATTAAAATCAACCAACATCATAAAATTCATAGTTTAATAACATCTCAATTACAACACCATCACAATAATATGAGTACTAGATGAATAAATACAATTTACATGTATCAGTTAGGTGTTTAATATATCCTCCAACATGAGCATAATAAAAATCAAGACAAGGCAGAAGTTAATATATAGACTTGAAACTTTGTGTGGGTTGATTTTGTAGCCTTGGATCAATTATGCACTATGTGGTCTTGTCCCATCACCCACATATTTGATTTGACAAAAGGTATACATTGTAACTTCGTCCACTCCAATCTCTACTATTTGTTCTAGCATAAGAATTGGTGGTATTTGTAAAATCCTTCGAGAGAGTGTTGAATTGGAAGGGTTCACAATCTCACTTATCTCCCGAATCCTTTACAAATGTGGGCAAATGATAGGCATGTGTCAAAGTTTGTTAACATACACATTTTAATGCACATATTGATCTTTTAGTGCACCAAGTCAAAATTTTCCTTTAATGCTTTAAGATTCTAAATGGTAACTCAACGATGCTTAGTTGTGTTTTGATAATCATATGAATGTCTTTAAATACCAATTCATAATGAATCATCACAAGCATGTATCAAATTGGTTCCCAATGACTATGAGGAAAGGTTGGGAGTGGGTAGTTTGAATTTTTGAGTTAGATCCATGTTGTGTACGATTCATTTCATGCATTGTGAAAGTGACCTAATATGCACATAAGGATCTAGGCTAACAATGATTTGAATGTGTGGCGATTGGAGTAATCAAAGAAAATATAGACTAGATGAGTGAGAATGAGAGAAAATGAGTATGGACAAGGATCAAGCAAGGAGCCAAACGTAGCACAAGAGTGTGACACATATTGCTATGTAATCTATATTGTTTGGTTCAACATAAGGACTGATCGTATCTAAAAATACCTTGGTAGATTGTTAAATTGTGTCACATTCTCTTTAGTCCCCCCTTAGATGGTCAACTTTTCATTCATTTCAAATGTAGGTAGATGACAAGCATGTGTGTAGGTGATCTACTATGCAAATATTAATGCAAGTACTATTAATTTTAGTTCAATATTCCAAATGATCATATTGAATGCTCCTTTAATGCTCTAGGATTTCAAACGAGAATAAATAATACTCATAAGTGTTTTAATAATCAAATGATAGTCTTTAAAAACCTAGACATAATGAATAGTCACACAAACATGTATCAAGATGGCTTCCAACAACTATGAGGAAAGGATAGGAGTTGACAATTTGAATTTTTAATCAAACCCATGCTACACATGAATTATTGTGTATTGTGAAAATGACCCAAGACAAGGGAACACAAAAGTCATGGCGAGGATCAATTATATGGAGATCTAGACAAATAATAATGTGAATGTGTGGAGATTGGTGTAAATAAGGCATATACTAGATCAAATGAATTATAATGCATGAAAATGAGTTAATGAAGATGGACAAGGATTAGGAAAAGAGTCAAGCATAGCTCAATAGTTTTCCACATATGACAACGTAAACTTTACAATTTTTCTAGCATAAGGGCTAATGATATTTAAAATTATTGATATTAAGAAAGATTGTAAGTTGTCTTGTCCATAGAAATATTAAATAGTCTTTTTTGAACATGCACTACTACTTCAAAAAAATCCTATATATACAAACAAAAGTGAGGTTGGATTGTTAATACATATATGGATGGAGCATAACTAATCAGATGCCTAGCCCTTTACTAGTTGTAACCTCTATATATCCCTTAAATAGAGACGATCCTTGGTGGTGTGTAGAAGGAGCCATGTCTACTTGTTGTGACTTAATTCACTATTGATTAGATCTACCAATTTTGTAAGGGCTAGTTATTGCCTTAAATGACGTCAATGATAAGGATTTTCACTATTGTACCCAAAAATCCATTTCTCATTATGGAGGAACCTAATGCACTATGATGATTTTCTTGGCCGAAATAAATGATTTGAAGAATTTGAACATGATTCTTCTAATCAAAGGTTGATGCCCAAGGCTTGGTTGATGCCTCATCCCATCTAGAGTAGAGATAGGAGTTGAGCCCCAACGCCCCCTTAACATTTTCTATGGCTATAACTAAACTATAGTTTGGGAGGAGGGTTGGAATCTTATTAGGTGTTAGAATTGAGGATGCAAGCTATGACAAGGGGCCTTTGAATAGAGAAGAGGAGCAAAGAGATATTTTTTATAGAAGTCTTGGCATCAACTCCATAGCCTAGCATCAAAATTGATCCTTGTTCCATCATGAGCCCTTAGTTGGACATTAACTTTTGAGACGAGGTCAGGCCCACCCTCATTAGTTGTATTTTCCCTTGCCCATGGGGCTGTACTTTGTACCAATAGAGATACCTTTTGGCAAGTGGCTCATCTAGGAGTGTTCAGGAACACATTAGGGTTGTCATTTATGGCAACACATCTCTTATGGATGATCACTTGGTGTGAAACACAATTTTGGGGTTAAGGCTTGCAAATTGACTAAGTCCAGAAAGCGGGTTTGCAGAGTACAAGAGTACAATTTTGGTCAGCAAGCATAATATATTGTGAATGAAGGCATGCGAGATTAAGGGAAGCTATATTGGGATATGTATGACCTTCAGTTAAGGTCGCTTATGTTTTGGAGTCGATCATAGTAAGTTACAGTATGTTGAAGACATGCGAAGACAGAGCTGCAGTGATACATGACAAATGAAAGGTTGCGATGATTGAGAAAGTATGACGTGGAATCCAAACGTGCTAAGTTAGATTTGGATTGTGTATTACCTATACTTTGGTAACATGTAAAGTCGCCGAATTTGTATTTACTTTTTGTATAAGTGTTGATTCCATTTTGTAATGTATCTAGAAGCCGACTAGATATGTAAAATATATTTATATGAAGAGCTTTTTGAGAAGCGAAGAATAGAGATGATGGATGAGATGAATATAATGGACGTGAATAGATGAATGGATACATTGTGATTTCAGATTTTGATAGAAGATAATGTGAGCTACAACTGGAACTACCTAAGCATAACATATGCTTGTTTATGTTCATTTTTGATATACATTGTAACAGAGACTGTAAGATGGAAAATCTTGATTATCAAAATGTAAAGGGATTGAAATAGAGATATGTTTATTAAGAATGCATAATGTATTAAGAAAGAATGGTTTGATTAATTATTGATTATCTTGAAATGTAATGTTTGAAATAGGAAATGTGTTGATGTATAAATTGTTCTTTGAGTTGCCTAGATTGTATTGAATTCCTTAACTTTAATTGAATTGAATTGCATTGATTGTGTATTGCAATTGTGATTAGGGAGAAAATAAGATGTTCCCTTTTTATCCTCAAATGCACAAATGGGAGATCCAAGTTGATCAACCCAAGAGAAGGGCTAATGCACAAATGAATCAATTATTTGGAAAAGAGAATAACAAGAGAGATACCTTAAATTATGTTAATTATATGTATAGAAATTTTATATGACAGTAATTGAAGAAATAGGAGAAATGCACTAACCTTGAAATATTGCAGATCAAAGAATGCTGTTTTCTGAAGTTCGTAGACTATTTCTGGAAAAATTGACAGTTCATCCTAAACTGGAACGCAGAGACAAACAAAACCCAGAAATATTTTTCCGTTCTGATGTCATCTTATGAAAAAGGTCGACGTTGACCCACAAATGTCAACCCTAACCCAATAATGTCGACCCTGACCTGCACGGTCCGACAGAAAATCTGTTCGCGCCGTCCGAAAGAAAGCCGAAAAGGGTATCCAGATCTGGTCTCAAATCAACTATTTTGAACCTGTACCTGCAAGAAAAAGGGGATTGTTTGTTGTGGGAGAGGGGTTTTCCTTAGTCAAACCCCGATTTAGGAATTAACCTTGAAATTAATAAAGTACCAAATGCTAGCAAGTAGTAGAATTGAATCTAACAATGAAGCTATGATAGTCAATAGATATGTAATTGTAATTCAAATGTATGCAAGTATGTAAGTATGAAAGCATGAACTCAATAGAGACCATAAACC
>MU227391.1:2170771-2192270 GCA_018584345.1 Thuja plicata | reverse complement strand
CTTGGAAATGGATGCTTGAACTTTTTGCTTCTTGACAAAATCTTGATTAGAGCTTTTTGCACTTAGAAGACTTCGTTCGCTTTATGATGGTTAGAGAAAATGAGAGGAGAAGGCTCCCTTTTATATGAAATTAGGGCACAATCTTCTAAGGAGGCCGACATAGGATAATTAAATTCCAATTAGACCCATGCCCCTAGAAAATGACCTATATTAAATATAATTTAGGAATCAACGCTTCGGAACCCGAAACAGCCGACTTAGAAGCGGGAAAACTAAATTTTTGATGACCCCCGTCAACCGACAAGCTTCCTATTTTGAAAGGGGGACCCTGGTCAGGGTTGAGGTCGACCTTGACCTAGGGGGTCAGAACCCCTGGAAAATATGCCCGGTGGGGTAGGAGGTGCCCGGAGAGGCCCAATCAGGGTCCTGAACCAGCACAGAAGCATAAGATGATGCAGAAACAGGAGGATGATATGGTAGAAGTCAAAAACATCCCCTAAGGAGGGCTAAAAACTCTTAACATGGAAGTGCTTCCATTTTAAGATGATACAGAGACATATTTCTAATTGTATGAGAAGTGAGCTTAGTGTATACCTTTAACATGATTTTGTATTTCCCTACAGGGAAATGTACTAATGTAATATTGAGCTCCTAACAGGGCTAGGTCTCCTAACAAGGACAATATACATTTAGTGCATATTTGTGGGTACCATCCCCACTAGGGTTTTCCCTTGGCCATGGTTTCCTCAAGAACAAATCCATGGTGTTATGAGTTATGTATTTTGCATTTATGATCTTTTCATTTCTGTAATTATCTGGTTAAGTTGGAATTTATTAAGTTTAAATTTTTGTAATACCGATTCACCCCCCTCTCAGTATTACTTAATCCTAACAATTGTTATAAGAGCTATTGGCCCTTGGAGAGAAAGTCTAACAACTTAAGGGAGATCAAGATGGATTTTGAAAGTTCGGAAGAAAACTTTGAAGCAACACTTGAAAACCTTGATAAGGCTAAAGCAAAGAATGGTGACTTGAAATTCAAATTGAGGAGAGCAGAGGGTTTCATCAAGAAACTGAAAGAACAACTTGAACTATCCAGGAGTCAGAGACACGATCTTATGGATAAGATAAAAGAGGATTCAGACAATGATACTTCAGATTAGATAAAACAACTTGAACAATAGAAAGATACTTTGAAGCTTGATCATGAAACTATTTCTTTTGAAATGGATAAAGAGATTAAACAGGTAAAGGATGACATAAACAAAATTGAAGAAACCTTAAAAGATGCTAATATTCAGATGGGACAAATGCAGATTGAACTTGATGACTATAAGAATAAATATCTAGAATTAGAGAAATATAATCAGATCATAAAGCGAGAACTTACTGAGGCTAAGAAATATATTGAAAAACTTCATAGAGTTGGCTTCAATGAAGCTGAATGTTCAAAGACTCATGAAGAAAAATTAGAAGTGAAGACTGATGGAGAAAGATCTACTCTTGAAGAACCTAAAGATCAGAGCAGACCTTTCAAAGGTAGATGTTTTGGATGCAACAAGATTGGACACATGAAGAGAGACTGCAAAGGTAAAATTTCTTACAAATATCTTTCTGGCTGTTGTTTCAATTGTCATGCATTTGGACACAAGAAGGTAGAATGCAGGAAGCCTGATCAATCAAGAATCAAGAAAGATTACACTAGATAAGGAACAATAACTAAGATCACATGTTACAAATGCAATAACTTTGGGCACATCACAAAGTATTATAAGTTGTAGATTAATTAGAACAGACCATCTCCTACATGCTACAAATGTCATAATTCAGGACACATAGTGAAGTTTTGCAGATCTAAAAGAACTGAGAATAGAAGTGGCCCTCCATCTATTGATACAAAGAAGAGTACTGGTGATGTTAAGAGTATTGCAGAAGAATTTAACAGTCATTACAGGAAAGCAAGAGATATGAACAGTGATAAGGTATGGAAGGCGAAAGAACCAAGTGAGGAAAAGGTTCAGGGAGAGTCATTAGATGCTACCGAGTCTTCGCCTGATGCTAACATTGCTACAACAACCTAGATGGCCAAGCATGACCTTAGGGGGAGCATTGGAAAGAAACATCATAAATCTATCCAGCCCCTAATTATGGAGATTAAGCTATTGCGAGCTTAGCGAGAGTATGTAGAGATGTTATGAATCATATATCTATTATCGCATAGTTTTGTGATCCATATCCTATGATCGACAGATTATTAGTTGACCGGATCATGTGCAGAGATGAGTTCATGAGGAACTATGTCGTTTCTTTACACAATGAAGTATAAGGTAAATCAAAGGAACTTATCTAATCATCATTCGAAGGAGAGCCAAAGAAGAATAGAGATTTGAGCAGAAGAGCAAAGAAGCTAGTGCATTGTGCGACTGGACGAAGCAAAATTTCACAGATTCATCACAGAAGAGGTATTTTAGATTATTTGCGAAGTTTGATTATGGATACTCCATTGATTTTTGATGTTGTCGAAAGACCTAAATAAAATTTCAAGAAACATCTGTTTAAGTCCACCGAAGATGATCTCGATGGCGTATTTTTGCAAACACCCTACGACGTTATACATGTCGAAGACATTAGGGCTTACATTCACTGTAAGTATGAGTCTCTGGGAGACTTTGAGATCTATAAGGAGATGAAGGACATGATTGGATTAGATAGAAAATGGAAAGAAGAGTTCGTACATCTAGAAAAACTCAGTGTCATGCTAATGACAAAAATCTACGAATTTGACAAAGAGGAATGGATCAAAATCATTATGAGCAGAGTACACGACCAATTCATTTGGATTGGAGATCAACCAGTAAAGATATGTAGTGACTTGATTCATGGAATAACAAGTTTGGAGAATTATGGAGTCATTCCTGTTGCAGAGAAGAACACAAAGAAAAAATTGGTAACCCTATCACATTCACGATGGGATAAAAGAGCGATGACCATTAATGACAAATTTCAACAAGATGTCAGACTAGTTTCCATGGTTCTTAGATATAAACTACACTACAACTGAGCTAACTCGGTATCTGTGGGAGTATAACCTTTGTGAAGTACTTGCACAACAATTTTTGGAGAATGTGAAGCAGATCAAGAAGGATAAGTCAAAGGCATTCAGGTTTGGGTCTCTATTGGTACACATGTACATCCACATTGTACATAGCTTTCCTGGTATGCACCCTAGAGATTGGAAGGACAATGAACCCATTGGAATTCAGAGTACCCAGAGTTACATAAGACAAAACAATACATGGGTTGATGGTGAAATATTTGGTATGATTAAGATTTTGCAGAGGCAGATGAGAGAGAGAATGAGGATACCTGAGGCTTTGGTAGAAAAGTATAAGGATACAATCTGTTTCATGGTTGAAACTGATTGTGTTTTCTTTGAGGCAGTTTAACCTAGAATGAACTGGTGTTATCCTCTGGGATATGAAGTAAGTTCTGAGGTTTTCACTATGAAAGTTGAACACATACTATCCTCAACAATTGATCCATCCGAAGAAAGATGGGGCACCTATGAAGAGAAGTCTGCGAAGATAAGGGAAGAACATACTCGAGATGCAAGGAAGAGGAAAGTAGAAAATTTGGTGGATAATCTAGCAGCCAAGGCTGGTATCACAAAGGAGGAGATAAAAGAGGTAAGGAAGAAGATGACACAAGGTGTTTCTGGTTTGGTGAGCACTACTCTTGCAACCCTTCCACCTCTAGAGATAGTGAAAGTTATCAGTACACCTCCCACTATAGTTGATGTACCTGAAACTACACCCACACCACCTAAAAGGACATCACAGGAAGAGAAACCAAAGGAGTTTCCTAAGAGAACCACTAGATCCACCAAACAGGACTCTCCACCTAAGAAACAAAGGAAAAAAATTGTTAAGGAGAAAGCAGAGGAGAAAGGAGAAGAGAAGAGCACAAAGGTGAGACAAATTTGGAAGCCTGACATGAAGATACCGGAGAAGAGAATCATTGAGCAGGGAAAAATTATCTCATTGATTAGATACTATGAGAGGTATAATGCATGTGATCAAATTTTGATTGAGGGCATGGTCATAAATCATTTGCTTGTTTTCAAGAAGAACTTGTTAGAAGTTGAAGGTAGTATACCTGAAGATCTCTATGAGAAGTTAGAGCTAAGAAAATAGTTATCATAAATTGAAGATGAAACAATCAGAACACAAGCTATCGAAGATATGTTACATGTTGTTTCAGTTAAAGATATGGAAAGAATATTGAATTCTATAAAACCTTTATTGAGAACTAAGTGAATATTGGTGAATATTATGGGGATAAAGTATGATGAAGTGATTGAGGAAACACAAAAGGTAGTAGACAAGGTTCTGATGGGGATTGAACCCGAGAAGTCCTCACCTCCCAATGCTACTAATCCTAAAAATATTCTAAAAGGTTAGTCATTAAGGGTAGCAGAAGTAAAACTTGTTTCATCAGAAGTTGCAGATGTTAGCCAATTTGTCAGTACCGTGAAGCAACCAGATTTCTTTGTTACTGGCGTGCCTGTGTCTTTGGATACTTTGCAGGATGCTAGTGACCCTTTTGAAGGGAATAATGACAATGTTGCAGATATTGGAGGAAGCATTGATTTGAAAGTGATAGAGAAGGAAGAACTCAAAGAGAGTGAAGCTAAGGAAGCTAAGGAAGCTAAGGAAGTAGTAAATAAAGTTGAAGTTAAGAAAGAAACTCATGTATCTATTTGTTCATCTTTATTGTTGCCAAGTGGAGATAAAAATTAGAGCACTGATGTTGAGAGAATGGATGGGGATTTGTTGATGAAGCTATCCTACATCGCATTTGCAAAAAAAACAAAACAGATCTGAGCAGAAAGGTGAGAAGAAGTCAAGGGTAATGGAAAGAGCAATTGATACTTTCAAAAAACTCCTACCTATATATATACTTCTAAATTTTCAGGGAAAGGAAAATGCATAGAACTTGAACAAGGTATTGGATGAATATGACAGTCACTATGAGTCCTTGGAGAAGATTCCTGAAGAGAAGGAAGAACATAAATACTAAGCGAAGAAGTTAAAAGAAGTTTGCAAGTAAATTGCATGGGACTTGGGCATACTGGGCAAGACAATGACTAAAGAAAATATTTATGTGTCACATGGAAGGAAGTTATACAACTACTGTGTGAATCCTACATACATCTTCAGAACATTGAGGACATCATAACAAAGGGCAGGATGATCCTAGACAAGTTGATGCATAGTTGTGAGACCTCCTCACACACTGTATTGGAGTTAGACAAAGAAGTGTCCAGAATTTTGGACAAGTTGAGTGTGTTGGATGCAAAGAAAGGGAGAGTTATGGGCAGATTTGGTATGTTGAAGAGTTTAATTACTCCTAAGTTATCAATTCTTGAGATACACATTTCAGACATGGTGAAAATAGAGCAAGCTCTCACTGAGAACATGCCTACCAAACTAAAGGCAGTAGAGACATCTTCTTTTGCACTAAATGGATTGATTCATGTGATTCAGATATTGGTAGAGACTTGGATAGAGGAAGTGAAGATCTTGGAAAGTTCTTTCTAGGATGTGTTTAAGATGGTCTAGATTTTTTTTGGGGTAAGCAGTTGTATCAATTTTGTTATATTCTACATTTTTGTATACCTCTGTCATTAATGTCAAAGGGGGAGAAGAGGAGATATGAAAAATTTGCAGAGGACGGATAGAGAAGATAATATAGTTAATATGTAAAGGAGATAAATAAGTGTAATTTTTTTTTTTGTATTGACACTTAGTCATTTTTCATTAAGTGTTTCCATCAATGGCAAAGGGAGAGATTGTTGGCAAGTGGCTCATCCAGGAGCGTTCAGGAAAACATTAGGGTTGTCATTTATGGAAACACATATGTTATGGATGATCGCTTGGTGTGAAACACAATTTTGGGGTTAAGGCTTGTAAATTGACTAAGTCCATAAAGTAGGTTTATAGAGTACAAGAGTACAATTTTGGTCAGCGAACACAATATATGGTGAATGAAGACATGCAAGATTAAGGGAAGCTATATTGGGATATGTACGACCTTTAGTTAAGGTCGCTTATGTTTTGGAGTCGATTGCAGTAAGTCACAATATGTTGAAGACATGCGAAAATAGAGTTGCAGTGATACAAGACAGATGAAAGGTTACGATGAATGAGGGAGTATGACGTGGAATCCAAACATGCTAAGTTGGATTTGGATTGTGTATTACCTATACTTTGGTAATGTAAATTCGTTGACTTTGTATTTACTTTTTGTATTAGTGTTGATTACATTTTTTAATGTATCTAGAAGCCAACTAGATACGTAAAATATATTTATATGAAGAGCTTTTTGAGAAGCAAATAATAGAGATAATGGATGAGATGAATATAATGGACGTGAACAGATGAATGGATACATTGTGATGTCAGATTTTGATAGAAGATAATGTGAGCTACAAATGGAACTACCTAAGCATAACATATGCTTTTTTATGTTAATTTTTATATACATTGTAACAAAGACATATTTTTTATTGTATGAGCAGTGAGCTCAGTGTATACCTTTAACAGGGTTTTGTAATCCCCTAACAAGGAAATGTACTAATGTAATATTCAGCTCCTAACATGGCTAGGTTTCCTAACAAGGAAAATATACTTTTAGTGCATATTTGTGGGTACCACCCCCACCAGAGTTTTCCCTTGGCTAGGGTTTCCTGTAGAACAAGTTCATGGTGTTATGATTTATGTGTTTTGCATTTATGTTCTTTTCATTTTTGCAATTATCTAGTTAAGTTGGAATTTATTAAGTTTAAGTTTAAAGTGTTGTAATACTAATTCACCCCCCTCTCAGTATTACTTAATCCTAACACTACCTACCATATTGAGAGGATAAATAAGCTAAAATATTGATTTAAAGAGGGTATTCACTTTCCAAAAGAGAAGGGCCTTTCAACTATAGTTTTCTGTCTAGATTTTACCCCTTATGAGTGAGTTCTATTGGCTGAGGGAACAATTAGAAATACTATATCTAGGTTTGAGGAGATCATTGAATTGTGAAGGTTCAAATTATCTTTAGCCACTCCTTACGATATCCTTTACAACCTTTGCAAATGTGGGTAGACAACAAGCATATGTGCAAGTGGGCTGTTATACATATTTTAATGCAAGTCGTATTCTTTTTAGTGCACCAAGTTGAAATGATGCTATTGAATGCTAATTTATTGCTCCAAGATTTAAAACGATATTTAAGTGACGTTTAGATATATTTTTGATTAAAATTAACAACCTAATAAGGGGGATGACCATTACACAATCACTTCTCAAAGACGTCAAATAGAACAACACAAAAACATGGGTGTTGGCTTTTGCAAGTAGAGGCCATCAACAAATTTTTAACAACACATGGACAAAGGTGTCCTCAAAAATATAATGCAACAAATAAAAAACACACTAACATCAAGGCTAGTAGCCCTCCTCAAGAGTGGGAGGGCATCTCACTCACCACATGTGGAGAAGAATATGAGATTGAGGAGTTATTTTTCTAATGTTGTCAGACAAGTGTCCAAGCGATGTTGTCCTTAGGCTCCCCACCACAAGGGGGAGTAGCTAATGGAACTCCATTTGAACAACCATCAACAAAATGGTCGGGGTGTTGAGCAAGCTATACATTGTTAGTTGAAGCTTGGAGCAGAGAAATAATAGAAGACAAAGAAAGGTCCACATATCCAGAGGGAGCCACGCTAGTAGGAGTCAGAGTGGTATTATGATGGTTTACAGTGGAGGCATCACCCAAATTTGCAACAAGAATGATGTTTAAATATGTTTTAATGCTCAAATGAATGTCTTTAAATACCAAGACATAATGAATCATCACACAAACATTTATCAAGTTGGCTCCCAATGACTATGATGAAAGGGTAAGAGTTGGCAATTTCAATTCTATGTCAAACCCACACCATGTATTATCAATCCTATTCATTGTGAAAATGGGCTAGGAAAAAGAAATGTGGAATTGGGATCAGGTATTAGCTGAATGGAAATCTAGGTTAATAATAACATCAATGTGTTGGGATTGGTGTTAACAAGGCAAATATAGACTAAATGAGAGAGAATGTGTGAAATTAACCAAATGATGTTAAACAAGGATTGGGCAAATAGCCAAACTTACCACAAGAGTTTATCACGTATGACAATCTTATTGTAATAAGATTTCCACTCAAAATCAGCTCAAAAATTTATTACTAATTTAAAAATGACATATATTTAACATTTCTAATTGATATAAATTGAACATAACCCATAATTTTAAATGAACATTGAATTTAAAAAGGCCAATAAATACACTTTAATCTTAAATTAGGTTAGATTCCAACGTTTATATTTATTTTATATTTTTATTCATGTACCCAAGTTTCTCTTGCATTTAGGCCTTGGTAAGATGACTTAAATGAGGGATTGGGCTAAATTTTTTGCATTGTGTATGTACTAGCACTTACACTGTGAGGAGGTGCAATGGTTGCTTTGATAGGATTTTTTCATGTTAAGTGACTTGTTAAGGTGTACAAATTGAGGAACAAATGAGAAACTACTATTTATATACAATTTTAATAAACATAGAATATCAATTGGAAGTAGATAAACCAATTTAATAATATTGTTGTAGAATACATATATTTTATTTGCTTTGGGAACACCTTGGGGCTGCTATTTAGTTTGACAACCATCAATAATTTTTTGCATATGATGTTGAGATTTTTATATTTGAGCTTGACATGACCTCATTTGACATTCTTTTTGTTCCTAAGCATTGAATTAAGTGTTGTCATTTTTTGATTTGGTTAACAAAATCAATCTCCTCATCAACTTATCTATCCCTACATTCATTTTTTATTGTATTGTTGTGTTTTCATGATGAAAAGTATGATATTGTTATGGATTAGTTCTATTTGAGGGTGTAGGAAAGTTATGATATAATATTATCCTCATAACTTCAAATGGAGAGGGACATATAAGCTCACATCCTTATTGTGAATCTCATGTGATGCATCTCGATATTCAATTCATCCATAGGCATTACCATATTCGTATCAAATATTTCTTGTACTATCTCTAATCATCTTATCACCTGAAACATTTAATGTATATGGATATTGATATTTTAATTAAATAATTTTTTGAGTACTTACAAGCTTTTCTTTTAGCATTGATGTATCTTCATGTCCATGTACATCTAGATTGAATGACGTACTCTTTCCATTTCCATTTACTTGAATAAGAAGAGACTAAAACAACATGAGCATCTCCCAAGGGGGTCATCATCATCTTGTGAGGAGTCATCAGAGACATAATAAAAGGGACAATCAGAAGCTCAGACGATCAAATGATCATCATTTTCATCCTTTGACCAAGTATCAACACTTTTATGACACAAAAGAGAACAATTTGTAGCTAAATGGACAATAGAGAAGCATTGCCAACACTGAAAGGGGAGACCCTCATAATCCAACGTATCAGTCCAAGGCCTGTCCCCAACCATGAGTACCGCATCCCCTAGTACTGGTGTAGAGATATCCATGTCAACCAAATGCAAGCGAAAGTAGAGTGACCCAACAAAGCCATAGCCTCATCCACCCTCAAGAAATGACCAATAGAGTTTCTGATAACCTCAAAGAAAGAAATATCTAAAAAATGGAGTAGAATATTGAGGAGATGAACCTACACATGACACACAGTGAGTGGTTCAGTAAGAGGGTTGAAGGAAACTGCCTAGGGTTTGGTCAAAAGAGAGTGACTCCCCTAAACTCACAAATTTCTCAACACGAAATCACGGTCTTCAAAGGAAGAAAATGCAATAATAAAAATCCCTTTGAACAAGGGAAAAGCTAAATGTTACAAAAGACTAAGAGTTGCTAGGAACTTGTTACCCAACGATGCAGTTCCAGAAGACAAGGCCAAAGACCAGTGAATCTGCAAACCAACCCATGATGTTGGTAGAAATCCACATTTAGGCCACAAACAACCAAAAAAGAGGTCTAGCCATAGGCAGTGGGTTGAAATTTCACCTTTGGAGAAACAATAGCAATAGATTTGGTGGCACATGCCTAGCTTAGTCCACTAGTGGCAATAGTTTTTTTTTTCGGGGGGGGGGGAATCCAATCCATAACAACCCCGGAGGAGAGACCGCTTCACCTCCAACACCAATAACGATAGAACTAGCCGAACTCAACCCCAACCTACGCAAGGAAGAGGTGGAGGGAATAGGGATAAAAGCCCCTTGTTTCCCCCCAACGACAACATGAGGACTCTTAGGTAGGGCGACAGAAGAAGAAATCCATTGTAGCGAAATATTGACCACAACATATTTACCCATCAGCCCATAGAGACAACCCCATCAACAATAACACTAACTGGAGATGATGAAGTAAGGCTCGTTGGACTAGAATAAGCGGGAGGTAAAGTCATTGGGCTAGCAGGATGAGTGGGATGAGACATTTCAAAAATCATTTTTCTTTGCTACAAGATGATAAGTTTCATCTAGGTAAAATAAATATATAGTTTGTTCTTGATGTCATGAAAATTAAAACTTCAATTTGACATATGAATTTTGGTGGATTTATAGAGAAAAATTGTGTACATTTTCTTTGTATGACCAAATAAGATACATTATTTTATTACTATGATAATATATATACACTATGTTTTATTATTTTTAATGTGTAAACACATTTTGATCTACTCATGTCCAATCATATATGGACATCATGTTTTGGACATCATGTTCTAAAGTAATTACAAAATGACATGGATGTAGAACCTTTTCAATATTGATATGTAATATATATATATTTTTTTTTATTAAAAGCAAAAAAATCAAGGGTGTTGATCCTTACAAAACCACAACCTGAAGGTGTTGAAACAACAAAATATTTACAACGTGGTAAAAAATAGACCACTGACAACAAACTAGCAACATAGCTAGCAACCCATATCAAGATTGGGTAGACAAACCACCCACATCATGGGGAGGAGGACAAGTGACAACACAGTGATTTTCCTTTCTCCATTGGACAACCATCCAGGAGGGTCTCCACCACAAAGAGAGGGTAGTGGAACCCGCAACAACAACATCATATTGCTATTCGTAAATGGATAAGTAATATTAAAATAGTTCAAATCATTATTTGAAATGGTTAGAATTCAACTATATCTTCATATAATATGGGGCTTGTGATAAATCCACTTAAATCATGCGATGTCTATGAAGGATTGTATAATGCCAATTATTCAACGATAATATTTGTAGTAGTTGGAGATCAAAGATATCATTACATAATACATTATAAATTAATAGGGGTTCTAGCAATTCCATTTACAACACTGTACAAGTATATTATTTTTTTTGTGAATTTTGAAAAAAAATAACATATTAATGCCGCTATGATTTTTATGAAAAATAACTATTTTTAACCAACATCTTATCCAAAGTTGTTATCTAATACAATTATAATTTGGCTTTGTATGTCATTTTAGTTTTTCTTTGAAATTGTAATTACGCTATAAAAATATATTGGAGATTTTTTTTATCGGTGAAAACATGTATTTTGTACTAATTAAAAAAAAAAACTTATTACATTAGTATAATAATTTTATATTTCATCTTTTAGCCTCCTTCCAACCCCAACAAATAGATGATTACACCATCCCTTGAAACAATTCACTGAGAAAGCAAAAAATCTTAGTCACCTTAAACTATATACCCCCATCAATAACATAATGTTTACACATTTTTATTTTCCATATAATTATCATTAAAAACATTCCAAAAATGCCATTAAAATGACTTGTCACAACTTACAACCAAACTACCCGAGACATATCTTCATAGTAAACCCCATTAACAGAAAAATTAAAATGGAACAAAAAGTGATTCACCCTTCCACAATTATTTTTTTCCCCTTGTTCTCCCTTTGTGTCTTCACAGTGCCATTAACCCAGTAGTGACCTAGTTTGCAATTCTGCCCTTTCTCATAACATTTGCTTGTCTCTGCTTCTACTCAGCGCATGATTTCCCTATATAAAAGAAAATCTTTTAGAGACTCCCAACCCATTTAGGTTTCTGTGCATATTTCCTCCTTGCAACTTTTTTGTGCTCTATATGATGAAGGGTCAAATGACACCTTCTTTCTGAAGCTTACCCTAGAATAGCCATGGAGAGAAAATATTTGAGCCCAAACAACCACTCATCCTCCACACATTCCCTCATTAAACATTCATGTTAGAGTAAATGGTCCTTTCCATTTCACTCTTGACTTAAGTTTACTTAGGTGAACTTATTTATTTTATTAGGTGGATATTATTTAGGAGGATATTGTTGAGTCCTACTTGGACTCTAACTCCTCCTATGATATGGTTGAGTAGAATTTGGAATCTAAATATTCTAGATGATATTGTTGAGTCCTATCAAGACTCTGCTTCCTCCAGGTTGAGACACTTGTCTCAACGTTGTCCATGCTTCCTATCAAGTCTCGCCTATATAAACAAGCTACCATGCTTGTATTTGAAATATTGGAAGTACTAGGATATTGGATATTTCTCTTGATACTATTATGCCTCTGAGCATCCACTTCAAGTTTATCTAGTATTGTTATTCTATCCATTTATTTCTAATTGTTTGATCTAACTCTTTCACTAGATTCTGGTTTAAATCCAGTTTCTTAGATTATAACATGGTATCAAAGCTTATTTTGAAATTTTAGATTATCGAGATATCTTGTAAAATATTTGTGTTATTTCTCTTGTGTTTCGTACAATCTGGAGAACAACAAAGATTGATGAAGATCCAGTAGTCTCTATTTTGCATATATGTTTTTTTAAGATTTGGGCAACTGCAGCATTATGGAAGCATTTCTGGTTGTTCCATTGTGTTTGGGAGGCTCAAAAATAGCCATTTCCATATAAGGATCATGTAGATCAGACATTGGAGGTTTTTCATGTCATTTTTTCCTTGTTGGAGGCATTTGTTTACACTGTGGCCATATTTTCTACAAGTGATAAAGAAAAACACTTTCTGGGTTCTCTTCACCTCATCAAAACACTATCTGGGTATCAATTAGTCTTTGCACGCAGCCAAAATATCATGATAAACTTGCATTGGAATGATTCAGCTGGACTCCTCACCATTGTAGTTTTTTTAGCACAATACATTGGTGTTGGTTTTATGTTCTTTTATTGAGATTTTATTTTTACCTTCAGTATTTGGGTCCATTTCTTGGACATTGTAAAACTCTGAAAAATAACTCGAGCATTGTAAATGCACTAGAATATAAAGTGCCAACCTTGTAATATTCGGGAGGGGTGATTTCTAATTTAGTAAGAAGGGAGGGTGGTCTCGTGTGTTGTGTGTGTGTGTGTGATTTATCTCTCTTATTTTCTGCACAACAATCTTACTTTCTGCATTAAAATGGATCAAAAACACCATTACTCACACCCTATAACTACTATGAGTGGAAGTCAAAAATGACAATCTATCTTAAAAAGTTGGGATTGTTCAGAGTAACTATGGGTCTGGAAGATGAACCATCACTACTTGTAGAAAATCCAAAATGGTTTAACAAATGTGATGAAGCATATGGTACTCTATGCATGTTTGTATCTCCTGATCTTCTTTTTGATGTTGAATCTTCTACAACTCCAAATGATGTATGGACAACATTAGAAGGGTTGTTTGGTAAACAAGATGAATTAAGGGGACACCAATTAAAGAATGAGCTAATAGGGTTAAATCCAAGTAATTTTTATACAATTCAAGACTTCTTCACAAAAATAAAATCCGTAAGATTACAATTGAAATCATGTGGGATTGAGAAGAAAGATTCACAATTGATTCTTAACATTCTTTCCAAACTTGGTCCAAACTATTTAGTTTTTGTTTCTACATTCTAAGCCATGAAAAGTGCCTTAGGAACCAGCTATAAAATGCCTTATCTTGATGAGTTTGCAAATGAACTCACAAAAGAGAAAGACAAGTTGATTCATATGGGCACAAGTAAACCCTCCAAATCTCATGCCTTGATGACAAATCAGGGCACAAGAGATCAAAAGGGGCCTTCTAAGAAATAAAAGAAACAAAAGAACCAAGGAGAAAAGAAGAAAGAATATAAATTGGCTGCCCCAAGAGCAACAAATGATGCATCTTCTTCAAAAAGTGATAAACCCAAGAAGGAGAAAACTATGTGTTCCTATTGTAAGAAACTTGGCCATGATGAACACAAATGTCTAAAGAAGCAAATTGATCACTCGTCTCATCTTCTTGAAAAGAACATCAAGGTACTTGATTCTGTCAAATCATGTTCACCTCAAGAATCTTCAAAGGACACAAGTAGAGGGTAAGGCCATAGTTTCTATTGCTTCACAACTATATTGTTGGATTATTGACCCGGGTGCTTTGCACCACATGGCTTCATCAAAATGTAGTTTTTCCTCCTTGGAGTCGTGTTCTACGCCATCTATTCTTTTGGATGATGACACTCCTATTGAAGTGCACGGGAGAGGGTCTGTTGACATGGGAGAAGGAACACTTCATGATATTTTTTGTGTTCCATATTTGTCAACTAATCTCCTATATGTTTATCAGATCACTCATACAGGCTCTAGAAAGCTGGTTGAGGTTACTCCAAACACGAAGGTAATCAGTGATATGCACAATGGGTCTACAGTTGCACTGGGAAAGGAAGATCATCAGTCCAAACTATATCACTTTTCACACTTTGTTCTTGATTCTCCTTCACTTGCATTGCTCGCTCGCTCAGATGAGGTGAATCATTTGTGGCATCAACGATTTTGCTACTTAAACTACCACTACTTACAACAACTCAGTAAGAAAGACATGGTTACAGGGTTGCCTTCTATTTGATTTTATAATGGATTTTTTTAAGGATGCATTCTTGGCAAGCATCCTGAAGAAAAAATTGATAAAGGCAAAGCATGGAGAGCCACACAACTTTTGGAGCTAGTACACAGTGATTTGGTAGGACCATTTCCTCATCCTTCTTTCAGTAGAGCCAAAAATATCTTAACAATCATTGATGATCTTTCTCATTATACCTTTGTATATTTCCTCAAACAAAAGTCTGAAGTCTTTGAGTATTTTGAAGAATTCAAAGCTTTTGTAGAGAAACAAAAAGGGAAAAACATCAAGGTTTTATGCAACGATAATGGCGGCGGGGGGGGGGGGGGGGGGNGGGGTATGTTAACCAGAGGTTTGAGCAGTTTGGTATCTCAGAAGGCATTGATCTTCAACACACAGTTCCCTACAGTCCACAACAAAAAGAACTTGCAGAATGAAGGAACCGGTCCTCGAGAGAAATGACTAACTATATGATCCACTCCAAATCATTGGCACCTCAATATTGGGCAGAGGCCATCAACTGTACGTGTTATATCCAGAACAGGGTTCCTCATCGAGATATGAAGGGGGTGGCTCCTTTTCAAGCTTGGACTAGTCGTAAACCCACAGTCAAACACTTTCAAGTATTTGGGTCTCCTGTATGGGCCTACATTCTAGTACAGAAACGCAATGCTATGGCTCCGCAGAGAAGGTCTTGCATATTTGTTGGGTATCCAGATGGTGTCAAAGGATATAGGCTTTTCCATCCTACCAAAAATGAGCTTTTAATTGAGAGGAGTGTCTATTATGAGGAAAATACCCCCAACTCTTCTTCTACCACTTTTCCATCCTTCATTCCTATGGAGACATTGTGATTGCATGATGATAGTTATTCCAAGGATTTTAATCCTCTTGATCCCTGAGGAGTCTTCCTCTTCAAATGATGATGATGAGGATCCATCTTCCTCCTCTCTTAGTCATCATTTGAAGGGCGTGATTCTCATCTAGATTCTCCATATTCTCTAGCTAATAGGCCTCTTTGGGCTCGTCAGACATTGAATTCAGTGGGTGATTGGGTTAGTGATCCTTCAGATGAGAGAAGAATAAGGTCACAGTTTGAGCAACCTCAACATCTCTTCATTGCTACAACTTTCGATCCACAATCCTTTCGGGAAGCTTCTGGTGTCCTTGAGTGGGATGATGTTATGCAAGAGGAGTTCAATTCCTTAGAGAGGAACCATACTAGGGATTTAGTCCCTCTTCCTAAGGGAAGGAAAATTGTTTGGTGCAAGTGGATCTATCAAACAAAATTTGTTGCGGATGGATTGTTTGATAAGCATAAGGCTTGCCTGGTCACCAAAGGATTCTCCCAGGTTCTTAAGATTGACTACTCTGAGACATTTGCGCCAATTGCCAAGATGAATTCAATCTAACATGTTCTTTCTATTGCTACAACTCATCGATGGGAAGTTTATTAGATGGATGTGAGGAGTTCTTTTCTTCACGGCGACCTTCAGGAGGAGATATATATGGAGCAACCACAATGGTTCATCCAAGATTCTTCACTTGTTTTCCACCTTCGGAAGTCTCTCTATGGCCTTAAATAGGTTCCTCGAGCTTGGTATTCCAAGATGGACTCCTTCCTTCTATCAATTGGGTTCACTTGGTGCCATTTTGATCTAAACATCTACATTTTTCAGCAAGATGATACTGTCACTTTCCTTGTTCTCTATGTTGAAGAATTGCTGATCACGGGGAGTCACTCATCCCACATCACGACAGTCAAAAATTCCCTTCATAATGGTTCTTGATGTCTTACTTAGACCTTCTCCACTACTTCTTAGGGATTGAGATCACTCAGTCACCTTCTGGTATCTTCATTGGACAACCTAAGTATGCTCTTGATATGCTCTCCATATTTCACATGGTTGACTGTAAATCTGCACCGACTCCATTTCTGGCAGGAGTCAAACTTGAGGCTTCTTTTTCTTTACCCTTGGTCGATGCTACCTTGTATTGTAAATTGGTTGGTAGCCTCATATATTTGACTCACATGAGGCCTGATATTTCATATGTTGTGGGCATAGTCTCTAGATTCATGCAGGAGCCACATGAGCTGCATTGGAAAGAAGCTAAGTGGATTCTTCATTATATCTAGGGTACTCACAATTATGGGATTCATTATGCAGTGGGTGTGGATATTGAATTGGTAGGATACACAGATTCATATTGGGAAGAGTACGATTCCCAGGATAACAAGTCTACTTTGGGGTATTGCTTCTCTCTTGGTTCAGGTCAAGTTTCTTGGTCAAGCAAGAAGCAGTCTTCTATTTCTCTTTCATCCACTGAGGTTGAGTATCAAGGAACAATTAATGCAGCTACTAAGGCCATTTGGATTCAAAACATCCTCACTGGGTTTGGAATTCCTTTCTGAAAGCCAAAAATCATCTTTTGTGACAACTAGGGTGCCATTCAAATTTCTTGCAATCTGGTCCATCGTCAACAGACCAAACACATTGAGATTCACATGCACTACATTTGGGAGTTGATTCATGATCAAGTCCTTGATCTTTGGTACTATCAGACATTAGATCATACTGTAGACATCTTCACCAAACCCTTCACTGAAAGCAATTTCATTCACTTACGTGCTTTGTTTGGGGTGCGACAAGTGTCTCCTTATGCTGGAGCTTTTTTGTCTCTTATTTTCTCTCTTTTGGAGAGGAGTTTTCTCCCACTGAATTTTCTTCTTTTCTCCTGTTGTGAGAGATTTAACTGTAGTTGTACATAGGTACCTAACATGGCTTTTTTTTCTGAGACCCAGAAGCTATGTACTACACAATTGTCCTCCCTAAGTTGCACTTAAGGGGGGCGGGGTGTTAGAGTGAATGGCAATTTACATTTTACTCTTGAATTAAGTTTGCATAGGTGAACTTATTTATTTAATTTCTTTTATTAGGCGAATATTATTTATATTGTTGAGTTCTACTTGACTCTAACTCCTATGATATGGTTGAGTCCAATTTGGACTCTAACTCCTCCTATGATATGGTTGAGTCAAATTTGGCCTCTAACTCTTCTAGAGGATATTGTTGAGTCCTATAAGGACCCTACTTCCTCAAGGTTGAGACACTTGTCTCAACCTTGTCCGTGCTTCCTATCAGCTCTTGCCTATATAAATAGGCTACCTTGCTTGTATTTGAAATATTGGAAATACTAGGATATTGGATATTGGAGATTTCTATTGATGATATTAATGCCTCTGAGCATTCACATCAAATTTATCTAGTATTGTTACTGTATCCATTTATTTCTAATTGTTTGATCTAACTCTTTCACTAGATTCTGGTTTAAATCTATTTTCTCAGATTTTAACAATTCACCATTTTTCCTTTGTCCCTAGCTCCAAACTCCATGCGAGAAACATCAAAAAAATATATGTATTAACCCTTAAGAAACGATTATACCTCAGGAATTCTTCGCCCAACATGATGTCAACGATTTGCAAGAACATGGGCTCTTGGATCTTGAAAACCCTCTTTAATCTTTTTCGAGATTCTTCCCAAGAAAGTAAGTCGTTTCTTGATAGTGGTCAACGTGAAACCAACCTCCATATTGTCTCCTTCACACCAGACTCCCTTCTTCCCCAAGTCTTCACTTTGTTTACCAATAATAAATCCCACCTTAAATCACAACATGTCTTGGGAATGAGCTGCCTTATTTAATGCAATTTACTCCGGTTCATCCCTTCGATTGTGGTTACATCCTCCAACACCATTACACTCTAAATTTGGAGGCGTACGACATATCTCATCATCCAAATCTAAATCTCTCAAATCCTCCTAATACCTTTCCATCATTCTCTCATTAAAAGTCATTGCCCACTTTGATAATGTGTCAGCCACCTCAGTGCCAATACGAAGGATATGAGAGATCTTGAATTTTTAGAAAGAATTTAATAATCTACATGTAGATTTTATATATTTGTTTAGGTTCCATGCCATAACCTCCCCTTTATTTAAAGTATTGCTTGTAACTCCCTCCCACATGACTTCATTTCTGCATATGTGACAGGATCTTATCATGACACTATTATCACTTGATGGACTATATCTATACTTTGCTTTGATAGTGCTATATGATGATTATGTCATATATATGCTTATGCTTTGGATTAGTATATGGATATTGTCATGATTATTGTTCATTTATGCTTATTTACATGATTGTAATTGTGATGTTAGAATCTCTTTAATGGTTACTGATTCTGATTATTCTAACCCTTATTATGTTATCTTATTAACGATGTCCTAAATATGTAATATTGGATGCATACATGTGTGTTTGTATCTGTGACTTGTCTATATGACTAGGGATGAAGTCATAGTCACTCAAGTGGTGAGATCTACATGATGTATCGATCCCTGTCATTGTCTGTACCATCTTCTTTATATCTATATGCACATGTATATTCGTTCTATGATGTAGGCTTGCATGTACCACACATCAACTTCACCTGGCTCCATAGGTATGAGTGTGCCCTCAAAATACTCGATGATTGTTGTTTATTGAAGATAGTTCCATTGTTTCGATCTGGGAATGATGAGGTTCATGCATAGTTAGCCAAATTATCAGGGTAGCAAACCTTGATTCACCTCTGCTGGTTGAGCACGACTGCGGTCCTTCGTATTTATCTTGGTCTCGTGATTTAGATTGTTCATTTTAATTTATCCTTATTTTGGGATGTTCATGTTTGACCTTTTCTATGTTGGCTTTAAGGGATTCATGCTTGGTCAGGAGTTATGCTTGAATTTCTTTGTTGATTGCAATTGACTTTATTTGACTATGTGGTTAATTTGATGTGTTTTATAGAATTGATTGGTTATGACTCCTTTTGGATATTGGCTTTATATCAAGGCATGTGATTATATTTGATATATCCTATAGTAATAATGTGTATGTAATATTTATATTGTGGTTAATTACGCTATCGTTAAATGAATTGTTAAGTGCCTAGTATTTGATATATATATTTGTGTGCGTGTGTACGTATATTTATATGTATAGGTTATAATAATTATATTTATATAGTTTGAATATTAAGAACAATATGTAATATATTTGTGTAGTGACTAAAAGTATAATAATGGTTGTATTTATTAATTAATATTATTAATCAATAAATGACATAAAAAGGGAAATAATAAATAGAAGAAATAATTAGAGGGGAGTTAAACATTATAACACTAGTGTAGCTAAACCAATTTGTTATAAAATTTGGTTGGGAATTAGTTCATTCGCGTGAACTCTTCTCGAGGGAATGATATGTAAAATGTAACATTTTTACACATGGTTAATGGGAGAAGTTACAGGAGGAGAGAGAAATTTGCAGACCTTTTTGGATAAAAATTTATGAGGGATTCCTGAAAATTGATATTCTGATGATGTTATGAGACTCGTGGCGTGTTATCATGATGTAATATGATTTTGCATGCATTCGTTATGCTTTGTTTCATGGATAAAGAGCCTAGGTACAATAGGTGAGTGACCCTCAATGGGGGTTGGAGCCCTAAGTGACTAGCCAAGATAACCCATTGGTGAGTTAATTAGTCAAGTGGTAACCTTAATAATTAAATTGGGAATGGGGGGATACACATTAATTAAGATTAAGTGATGCCTCACCCATGCCACTAGTGCTTGTACAAGCTAGGGATGAGAGTGGAGAAGGTGCCCATGTGTGATGACACAATCAAACAACTTTGTCCTCAAGAAAGGTGTTTGGTTATGCATGTGCCTACTTGGGGGCCGAAATCCAGAGTGGCTAGCCAGGATAGTCCAAGGGTCAGGGCTATGCGATGATACTCACCTTGTCTGTAGCCTAGAGTCTTTACACTTTGGTTGCCTTTGCCTCTGGTAGTCTTGTTTTGGCTTGATGTTTATTGAGTTTTCATGCCTTGTTTTGGGAAGGGTTTACTGCCTTGTTTGTGTCCTTGGTTGTTTATGCTTTGGTTGTTTATGCTTGTGTGGGCCTTGGTGTCTATCTCCTAGCTCCGGGGAGTGGGCCTACAGGTTTCGCGTGGTTGGGTGGTTAATCTTTTGTTATCAAGGCACCCTTAATGATCGCATGGATGGACCTTGCATTTGATCCTTTTCAAGTTTGCACCTTGAGGATTTCATCTTGTACTTTGCATCATGATGAGATGTACTCTTGTATATTCATTATGTAAATGTATACGAGTCTGATGTAATTTGGCAGATTGATGTAATTATGGATTATGAATGTGATCTTATTGAAAGCATTGTAAAAGGGGATAGATCTAGGTGAAAGAAGAGGGAAAAAGAATATCATGTAATTCAGATTTTTAAGGTGATTGTTAAAGAAAAGAAATGCTTTATCATTGTTGTTTGTAAAAGTTAAAGTTGTTCTTTATGTTTCACTAGTTGGTAGGAAAAAAATGGAAGAAAAATGAACCTAGGAAACATATGCATTTGTTGATTAATGATTTATCTTGAATGGATACTAAGGAAAGGGATTAGATTAAGGTCGCTTATCTTAATGGTTTAAATGAGGTTGTTATGC
>MU227391.1:2111044-2163474 GCA_018584345.1 Thuja plicata | reverse complement strand
ATATATATATACACCAAAAAATAGTAAAACTTACTTTAAAAATTAAAAAAATTGCACGAGATAAAAGATTATATTTCAATATGGTATGTAGTTTTTTAATAATTATATTAAAACATATTTTATAAAAATTGGAAAAAAAATCAATGCACTAAAATTTCAAATACAAAAAAAAAAATTGAAAGTAAAAATATAAAATTCACAATATATTAAGAACAATAAACATGGATTCAACCCATGTGTCAGCTAGCTTCAATTTAAACTCGGTGGATTTATCTGTGAAAAAAGACTCTGGGGTGGACAAGAAGGGCTCTCCTCTTACTGCCACTTCGCCGATTGGCTTGTGTGGGAAGAAGAATAGTTCAGAGGTTGATGAGGGTTGCGCTAAGGGGATAGAGGAGGTCACGACTGGTGCTTCGAAGATTAAAAAAAGAGGACAAAAATGTGGAAATTCAACAGATGAGGGAGGACATGCAGAGACTGGAAGTTAAGGTCAACGACCTGAATACGAGCTTCATGACACTGGTGGACTTTGCTGTGAAAGTCATGCACTCGGCAACCATGACTTTGCATTTTCTGAAACAAGTGAACCAAAAGGACTCGGAGACAGTGCGAAACGACGAGAAGTTGTTTCAATTCTTGGCTGGAGACTGGTTTAAGCTATTGATAAGCTCGGCGGGGGGAATAACCCCAAATGATTTTGCTTTGTTTCTTATTGATGGTTTTAAAAAACTTTTCTTGGTGGTTGGCCCCTAAGGGCCTGGTTAAAACTTTATGCTACAATGATGGTTATATTGCTACTTTTGCTAGTAGTTGGTTTACTTACAGTCTTTTGGTAAGACTGGGTCTCTATAATTTTTACGGTAGGTTTATGTTTTTTGATTACCAACTACTGATTTAACTTTTAAGGGTGAGATTTTAAATTCCTATTTTGTGGGGTGGTACGACTGGGATAGTTATTCTTTTATGATTAAAAAGGGCATTGGCTGAGGGTGCGCTGTGACTGGTTATGTGTTGTAATTGGTTGCAAGCTTTGTGCTAGTTTTCTCCTTGTAATGGGTCAGCGCCCTTGCTTTAGCTGCTTTATTATAAAAAAAACATAAAGTACACATTTTATTTCAAAGTTCAAAACATGTCATTTTTTCTTGATTCAAGTTTTTAAAGTTAATTCATTTCTTTTATAAAATGTGACACAAATGACTTTGCTTTGTTTCTTATTGATGGTTTTAAAAAACTTTTCTCAGTGGTTGGCCCTTAAGGGTCTGGTTAAAACTTTATGCTACAGTGATGGTTATATCGCTACTTTTGCTGGTAGTTGGTTTACATACAGTCTTTTGGTAAGACTGGGTCTCTATAACTTTTACGGTAGGTTTATACTTTTTGATTACCATTGGATAACTATTGATTTAACTTTTAAGGGTGGGATTTTAAATTCCTATTTTGTGGGGTGGCATGGCTGGGATAGTTGTTTTTTTATGATTAAAAATGGCATTGGCTGAGGGTGCGCTGTGACTGGTTATGTGTTGTAATTGGTTGCAAGCTTTGTGCTAGCTTTCTCCTTGTAATGGGTGAGCCCCATTGCTTTAGCTGCTTTATTATAAAAAAAAACATAAAGTACACATTTTATTTCAAAGTTCAATCCATGTCATTTTTTCTTGATTCAAGTTTTAAAAGTTGATTCATTTCTTTTATAAAATGTGACACAACTTTGTACTTTTACCTATTATTCTTTAAAACTAGGCTTAGGTGAACATTTATTAGTAGAAATTAATTCTTTTGATATTTTATTAAAATTAATATGTGAACATATATTAATAAGAAAACAAAAGTTTAAATTTATTGACAAATTTTAATGTATTATTAAAATTAAAATTTGTGATTAGAAATTTTAAAAGTTTCTAAAAATTCTTATGCATACTAATATTTTCATGGCTAGTTAAGATAGTAAGTTTGAAGCCTAATTATTTGGTTGATTATTTTTAGATGGTTAGTTAAGATAGCAAGTTTGAAGCCTAATTATTTGGTTGATTATTTTTAAAAATATTGTTTTCGATTATGGTAAAAACAATTTTTGAAGGGAACTGTAACCCTTTACAACAACAAAAAGATAGGAAAAAGCAACACAACCCTAAAATAGACAGCTGGGGGACAAAGAGATAGACAATACACAACCCACCCGACACAGACTACTAGCAAAAAAAAACCAGCAACCCCAAACCAGCACAACAACAACAACAACAAAAAGAAGAAACACTAAAGCTCATGCTACTCAAAACTAAGAAATGAAGGCCGAGGCCTTACAACAGAGCTCAGGATAAACCAACAACACGATTATCCCTTAGACCCCTTCTTATGGGATCAGAGTATCATATCAAAGGAAGGCGAGGATCTCTTGAAAGATTTACCTTTAACTGTAATCCAACCTTCTTCCACTTTGGCAATCTCATCCTGCCAGCATAAGGAATCTAGAACTGAATTTCCAACACCCAGCACAGGCTCGACTTGTAGAGAATCAGATCCTGGAACCCTCCCAACAGAAGAGGGAGAAGCAAGAGGACCTGTAGAGCCAACAACAACTAGCGAACCAACAGGAAAACTGGAACCATCCAACAAGGAGACAAACTGGAACCATTTAAAAATATTGTTAAATAATATTTTTTCTTTTTAATTATTATTTTTGGTTTAGAGGGGCAATGATGTGTAAGAATATGCAAAAGATGAAATACAAACAAATAGAGTTTCATTCAAATAGAAAAGAATGTTATAGATACTAAGATATAAGAGTATTAATACATGTTAAAGGTGGTTGTTTGAAAGAAGCAACTAGGTGTTCTACAAGTTACACAAACAATACGGTATACATTAATTACATAGATGACATTTACATTCCCTAACATTATAAAGATTAGTAGGCTTCATATTTTTTTTATCTTTACTATTTATTATATGGAAAGTCCATATCTAGCAACAACATAATGTTTGTTCATGTCAACACAATTCCAAGGATACCACACTGAGGTAGAAGTTAAAGAAAATTATCAAAACAAATCTTAGATTGAGTTATTATTATATGTAGACAATGAAGTGATCGGATGAAGAACTAGCTATTTGATGAAGACCATTTCTATTAATAAGCATACATTGTTGTTTTTCACTACTATATATCCCAAGTAATGCTTCAAAATGTTATGTTCACTATATGCAAACATAACTAATAAAGTTTGACAGGGAGTAAGAGGGTTTCACTTTCTATTTTGACTCAAACCTACGAGAGTTTGCATATATGTTTGCCAATCAATCAATATTACCTTGCTAGTAGGAGATCAACCTTTATTAAAACAATGTCAATGGTAGATGTGTTATGAACACTATTGAGTTGTTAGAGCCAAGAGTTAAATCTTGGAGATTTTGGATCTATGCCACGTCTAAATCAATATATCATCATGTGAGGATATTCTTATCTTTGTGAAAATAAAAATGTGTTATGAAGGCCCAAGATTAATGATTTATAGCTCAAAAAAAACTATTGCAAAGAACATGCAAGACTTTCCTTGTGTTGACATCTTATTTCCCTAGATGAAAGATGTCAAAATCTTCTCTTTAAGATTGATTCTAGGTTAGATACCATAAAATGTGTATTGAGGATTCTAATATACCTATGATGCCAAGATTTAATGCAAACACTACTAGTTTACAATGACAACTTTTGGATTAAAAAATGTTAGACAATGTTTATGAGACTCGTTAATGGTGTGTTTTATTGATTTATGGACCATTTTATAATTGTCATTATTGGATGACAATGTGACCTATTCTTGAAGTGGGGAGCATGAGGAAATTCTAAGGCTAGTTTTGCATTTTTCGGAGTAGAATTTTAGGGTAAGCTCTCCATATATTATTATTTTCTTTTATTATGAGGTGTAGCATATGGTGTATGTTATTGTAGAGTAGATATGTGCACTTTAGATATTTCCCTTTTTGTCTATCACCTACTTTAACCCTATCAATAAGTATGTTGTCTTAATATCTAAAATTTTGAGTGTTGCAAAACGTAAGTTAACAAAACCAAGCCTTAATCTTATCCTTTCACCAATCTATCCCCACTAGTCCAAACACAAGTCTAAGCCTACACCAAACAAAATCATTAGTATAGTTTTGTCCACCTTAATTAGCACCCAAATTCACCTTAAATAAAACCTCTTAAGGCATTCAAGCATCATCCATAAACACTTTTGAATTCATTAAGAGCAAGCATATAAGCTAATCAAGAACAATTAGAGTATTTTTTAAATCAGGTTCATCCTTGCATTCAACATCGTTCCTCTTAGCATCTATCTATATTTTCATTGCTCATTATGAAGAAAAAATGGAAAGGGACTTGAATAAGGTAACAAGAAGTTGTATTATAAGAATTTTGATATGACAAAAAGATAACTATTTGTAGACGACTAAAATTGTCCTAATGCATACAAGAAATATTTTTGCTAATTTTCTTCTTAATTAATTAAATAATTTTAATTATTTAATTAATTCAGTGTCATTCTTCTAATTCAAATTCAAAATCAACATTTCCCTCATTTCTCAATAATTAAATATTGTGTAATTATTTAATTATCTAATTTTCTTCTAATCTTAATTGAATAATCTTGTTATTTAATTAATCCCTCTTATACACTTTAATTAAGTAATCTTTATTATTAATTAAATCAAATTTTGGTTTCCCTCATAATTAAATAAATATTTTTATTATGATATTAGTTAACTAAGTCTTCTATAATTTAATAATTTCTTCAATTTTTTAAATTTTTTTCTTTTAATTTTTTTCCCAAAAATAAATACAATCTTTATTTTATTTATTAATTTCATGCACATGAGTTATGTGTAATCACCCACTAGGGAACCTAAGAGGACAACTAGAATCTACCTAAGAACATGGTGATTTTTTTTACAACAATAACAAAGTCAATTTAACATAATGAATTCAATAAAATGATACAATGCACATGTGCTGAACATTTAAACATTAGTCTACATCCTCTTAGGTTCCCCAACGCCGCTACTAAGCAATGCATATAAATATAGTTAAAACATCTGAACCATGATGAAATAAGATACCAAATTAATAATACTAATTGTATTCATTTATTTAATCTATAAATTCATATGCAACTAATCCATTACAAGACAATAACCCAATACATAATCGAACTATCCAAATCTATACATTACATCTCAATAAATAATCAATGCATGTTTACAACATAATTACAATGAGTACACATTTACAATGCCAGAGTCCATAATACATGATATGATACAAGATACAATAATGACTATCCATCAAATATGATTCATGTCAATATGTTAAAACAATTCAATACTACTCATATTGCTCTTATCCCAAAAGTGGTTATTCCATTATCTTTTTCAGAAATAGGCCCATTGCATTGTCTAATACTATCTATAAAATTGTCACAAAATCAATTTCAATTAGATTGGCAAAGCTGATTCCACAACAACAAGGAGGTTTTGTTCCGGGAAAGGAAACCTCAAAAGGTGCATTAGTAGCTCATGAAGTCATTCATTCTGTTGCAGATTGGAAAAAAGAAGCCATGGTGATTAAATTGGATATGTTCAAGGCTTATTTTTACACAAAGTTCTTAGATTTGGTTTTATTTTAAATTGGTGTAAATGGGTCCTCTTGTCTATTTGGAGCCAAATTTTCAATTTTATTTAATGGTAGCCTAGCTGGTTTCTTTTCATCTTTTCAAGGGGTTCGTCAAGGTGACCCATTATCTCCATCCTTGTTTATTTTAATGGCTAAGGCTCTCAGTAGAATGATTTAAGCTCAACATTCTATTGGCTTGTGGAGGGGCATTGAGATACCAGAATCACATATTGTTGTTAGTCATGTTTTATTTGTTGATGATACCATTTTAGTGCTCATCCCCCCAAGGAGAACAATGTTTCACTTGAGCCACTGCTCAACCCCCCACCCATGAGCAAGAGCTTCTCATAACCGGAAGATTCTATTAGTGCCACAATGGGCGAGGATGGATGGATGATCTAGAAAAGGAAAACTAAAAACAAGGTAGATGTGGGCACTGACACAAAGGTTGGTTGATCATCACAGCGCGTCACAAAGAAAAGGGAGCTAACAAGGGAAATCACCTATGGTAGGCAAATAACCCTAGATTTTACAACCAAGATAACTAAACGAGGTCCCTTTATGGAACATGATTGGGCTGAATGGTCCCGATAAATAATTTGCTCTGAAGAATTATATTTTGGAAAACCATATTGATATCCTTCTCCTCCAGGAAGTAAAGATGACAGAATCCTCTTTCAACACCTTTGTGAGGTTTTTGTGGTTGGGATCACAATTTTGTATAACTGAAGCAAATTCCACCTCTGATAGTATTGACACCATGTGGAATCCAAAAAAGGTTGAAGGGGCTTTAACTATTTCTAATTAGAATGTTTTTGCTACCAGGCTCAGTTCTAAATGTATGGCTTGGTTCATGATTAATGTATATGCACCCAACTCATGCACTAGCAGAAGAAAGGTTTGGTTTGAGATTGCATCCCTTATGGAAAATCCATCACCTCATACTGGCTCCTCGTGGGTGACTTCAACTCCCTACTTTTCCCCTCGAAAAATATGGGTGACCTTGAAGACTATACAAATAGTATGGCTAACCTATCAAACTTCATTAACGAAATAGGCTTCGTTGATATTGACCTTACGAGACATTTATTCAACTAGTTTAACCAAACAAAATGTTTGGACCTCATTCAGGCGAGACTCGATAGATTCCTTTGTTCTTCAAACTAGGATATAGGATTGAATCCCTTACTGACTTCTCTTCCCCCAAAAATGTATGATCATAATCCACTTCTATTGGATTGGAAGAATAGGCTACAAAAGGGACATAGTCCCTTTCACAATGAAATCATGTGGGGCACTCACCTTGATTTCCATTCTTGTGTCAAAGCATGGTGGGACTCACTAGTGATAGGAACCGCTATGTTCTGGGTGATTCAAAATTAAATATTATAAGGAGAAATGTGAAGGGATGGAACATACTCACATTTGGGAACATTTTTTTAGCAAAACAAAGAAATTAGCATAAAGTTGGCTTCTATCCAGGAGAAAATGGCTTGAGGTGACCTCTCAATAGCAACACATGTAGGAGAGGAAGCTCTAAGCGCTGATTGGAAAAGCATTTTTCATAGGGAAAAAAATATTTTGGAAACAACGGTCCAGAGTCCAATGGATGAAGGGGATAGAAACTTGGCCTTCTTTCACTGCTGAGCTTGCATCCATAAAAAGAGAAACACTATCCTTAGCCACAAAGATGAACATGATGGGGTTGTTGTGGAGGATGAAAATTTGGGTCTCTTGGCTTCAGATTACTTTTGTGAGGCCTTCAAGGATGATAGTTGTACTATTGACGGTGGTTTAGAAGCACAAGTGTTGGACTACCTCCCGAGGGTTGTTTCTAGTGCTAACAATGCACAACTAATAGCCCCAATAACGCTGGAGGAAGTGAAGAGTTATACCTTCTCTACGGGTGCTTTCAAGACCCCGGGCTCGAATGGTTTCCCCCTGCTTTCTTTCAGGATTTATAGGACGTTGTGGGCCTTGATGTGATTGCGACTACTAGAGAGTTCTTCAGATCATGTAGGCTTCTAAAAGAATTGAATTTCTCTTTCATTTCCTTGATTCCTAAAGTCTAGGAGCCACTCTCTCTCCATGATTTCAGACCAATAAGCATTTGTAATACGATCTATAAGATCTTTTCTAAAGTCATGTTCAATAGGATTAAACCATTGTTGGACAATCTAATTAATTGCAACCAAAATGGTTTTGTCCCTGACAGACAAATATTTGATGCATCTATTACTACTCATGAAGCCTTCCACTCCATGGTGAAATGTCGACTTCCAAGGATGGCTCTCAAGTTTGAAATATCCAAATATTATGAGAGTTAAATGAGATTTTCTTTTCAAAGTGCCTAAAAGATTTGGTTTTGATAAGAAGGTGATTGCTATCATTAAGGAATGTGTGACCACAATTCATTATTTTGTCCTGGTCAATGGTGTCCCCAGGGTTTTTTCGACACTACCAAAGGTATCAAGCAGGGGGATCCCTTGTCTCCTTACATGTTTATTATGGTAGCAGACGTTTTAGGAAGAAAATTTCTATGTATGATGAGTGAGAAGAAAATTCTTGGGGTGTGCCTCGCTTCTACCCTGCCCCTTGTGGTCCAACCACAATTTGTAGATGACACAGTCCTTTTTGGTATTGCGTTAGTGCTCGAAGCTAGAAAATAGAAATGTCGTCTCCACCAATATGCTTTTGTATTAGAACAAAATATCAATTATGTTAAAAGAAAAGTCTACTTCTTTAACACACATCACTCCCTACAAAACAAAGTCAAGAATATTATTGGTTGCAAGAGTGTTGAGCTGCCTGATACTAACCTTAGGTTAGCACGTTTAGTCAAACAATCATCAAATTCATTTTGGAACACAATTCTTGAAATATTGCAATGTAGTTGTCTAGATGGAAAGGTAAACTCCTCAGTGGTGTGGGTAAGTTGCAACTCCTCAAATAATCCCTACAAGGGATCCCTGTATACTTCCTTTCACTCTTTAGATTCTGAGAAGTGAATGACTTTGGTTAAATGAGATTCAGTTTGCCGGCCGAAATCTATAGGAGGTCTAGGTGTTAGAAGAATCTCTCACCTCAACAAGGCTCTTCTTGCGAAGGTTGGTTGGAACTTGGCCAGACATAAAGAAAATTGGTGTGATATTATGCTTGCTAAGTACTTGAATAAGGAAAGATTTCATCATTTCTTGAATATGCAAGGGCTCCCCATAGGGTCCAAAATATGGAACAATATCCTCAATTGTTGGTCTCTGCTCCTTCATGGATTGAAATGGAGGATTAGGAACGGTTTGACACTCCATTTCTGGGAAGATAGTTGGCTAGATGACTCACCCCTTTCCTCACTTCCTGCCTTTTGTGACCTCTACGGGCTTGCTAAAAGGTTCTTTGGAATATGGGTAGAGAACTACAAGGACCAATCTAGATCGTTGAAATACATCTATGTTTTTTGTCAAAGCCTTCAAAATTTGACGTCCTTTGCATTGGACTTACAAAGGAGACTTGGGGAGGAGAGATTCTCAATGTTCCCCAAGGAAGATAGCTTTGTCTGGAGAAATAATGGAAGTGGTGAATTCACGATGAGATATGCCTATCGTATGCTTCTCTATGATGGTGGCCAGGATAAGCTGTGGAACAAGGTCTAGAACTCCCAACTAATTCTCAAGATTAACTTTTTCGGGTGGGGGGTCATGCATGAAAAAATTCACCCGGGAAAATCTTATCAAACGTTGCTTCCAATTGCCAAACCTTCATGTTCTTTGTAAACAGAATGAAGAGTCAATTAACCATTTGCCCATACAATGCCCCTTTGCGACTGATGACTAATGATGTTTAACAAATTGCACTTAACTGGGAAGGGATCCCCTTAAATCCCAATATCAAAAAATTGTGGTGTCAAATTCCTCCATATCTTGTATGGACAATTTGGAAGGAAAGAAAAAAATGGATCTTCTATGAGAAGGAATTCCCACCGGATGTGATCTTTGATTTTTTTTAGAAGATGCTATTAGAAAATTGAAGTGTCACTAGATGACCTTGCCCGCCCGTTCCTCCCTCCCACCATGATCACCGAATTGCAATAAATTGGGGTTTGTAGGATAGATTTGGGAAGTTTGACCCGTCCAAAAATCTTAGAAGGAAAAAACACAAAATGAGCTCCCCCTTGTTCGGGTTGGTCCAAACTAAACTTTAACAATACTGCAAAACATTCTGAGGGTTTGGTTGTTGCAGGAGTGATAAGAAATAACTCTAGGAAGTTGGTTGCAACCTACAGTGGTGCTTTGCACAGATATACAAACAATCAAGCTGAGGGAAAGGGCCTTCTGTGGGGACTCAAGACTGTGCTCTGCATTGGAATTAGATCACTTTCAATCAAAGGAGATTCCAATCTTTCCATCGATGTTGTTAAATGGCTTACCAAGACCGACTGATCCATGAAATGCATACTAGGAGGTGCTCACATGCTCATGCAAGGATTTAGTATTTTTCTATCAACCATGTTTACGGGAAGGGAAACATGATCGTGAACTCTCTTTCTGCAAATGGCTACAACCTGGAGGGGTTGATTTGTTGGTATAACCTTATTTCTCTCCTGGCCGATGTCAAAACTCTCTTGTATCGAGTGTTCAAAATCCAAAGGAGATGATGTGTAACACCCTATTTTGTAAGTGGTGTCTCCTTCTATGTACTCTAGGGTGTTGGGTAACCCACAACCCTTACCTGTTGGGTACAAAGCATGAGTGGGGAAAGGGTAAAAGTATTTTGAATTTGAATATGGGATTGATGATGTGGCAGGATGACATTGATTCTTGGAAAGGCTTTGTCCAAGAGAGTGTTAATTACTATCTTTGGGGAAGTAATTTTCCTAAGTAACCCCTACGTAATCATGTTGATTACAATAATCTCAAACAATACCTCAAAATGATGAGATGACATTACATGATAAATAGGACTGGAAATGTTTGCATTTATCATTTCCCCTTGCATAATGAAGGGTACCCTTTATGGGTCATATTGGAAAGACACTTGTTTGTGGGAAACTGTATCTCGTAGGATTATAATTCCTTGGGAGGATGGTTCAATGATTTAACTAATTGGATAGACAAGCATTTTTCTTTCCTTTAAATCGTCTTGTGATAACGACAAGTTTCTCTTGACATATCAAGAGTTGTAGTTTTCATCTCAGAGGTGACTTCCATGTATATTCTGTTATAGTTATGGGGGTGACCACAGTGAGATCGAGTCGGGGAAGCCAGACGGTTTCAAGAAAGACCCCACAATATGGCATATCTATAAGGAGGAGGTTGTTGACTATATTGAGTCTATTGATGGATTCGATGAGGGCGTATTTGCCTAGTTTGCCAGTGCTTGGGATAATATAAGGGTTTCGGTTAGGGGCATTTCCTTTAAAATTAGCGAAGAAGTCATTGCTAAGGCCATTAGGTTATCTAATGAAGGTAGTGAATGGAAGAAGACAAGCTGAGTAGACAATGACAACCTATGAAAGTTTGGCTCTGGTTAAGAAGTAAGGCATATACTATAGGGATAGGCTTCCCCCTCCTTGGGACCAATTCTTCTTTATGATCATGAGGTACTTTACCCTAGAAGGGAATTTTAAGTTTTATTATTACTGTCATATGTCACTTCCCAATTACTTTAGGAATCAAGTTGAATTTGTTGTAAATATTTGTGTTTGATGTTAAGGAAAGTGTTTGTCAGGGTAAAAAGCCAACTTACTTGCATCAAGGCCTTATTTTTAGGCTTTATAAATTTCATTTGGCCCTCTGCCCTCCTAAACCTATCATTGTCTAATGCCCATGTGTCACAGTCCCCCCTGCCAGCTAACATTGTTGAGATGCCTAGCCAAAACAAGAAGAAAGGTATTTAAAAACTGAGGGCTAATAAAATTACCTCTTGTCTGAGTACCACATAAATTCTAAAATTTGATGTTTCTGCCCCTGAGGCTGGCCCAAAAGGCAAAGAATCTTCCTTGTCTACCTCTATGAGAAAAGGATAAAACCCTTCCCTTCCCGCAAAAAAGCCAAATTCTTTGTTCAAGATATAATTAGTGATAACGACGAGGAAGTGGAAGAGAAGAAACACCCCTCGAAGATCAACAGATTGGCCAATATATCTGCAAAAAAGGAAAAATGATACTTGAAGGCTATGACTCTAAGGAAGACACAAAATAGGGGAACCAAACAACTGAAAAGGGGAGTGAGAAAAACAAGAACATAGAAGATGATGATTTGGAGACTAATGATAGTGGTAGCTCAAATAAATCTACCTCGAAAAGCTCGACCCATACTTCTGATAAAGGGAAGGAGAAACATGTCGATCCTAGTCCTAACATGCCTCCAACTCAAGAGAACCCAATTCTATCTAACATGGACGTGACTTCGGCCTCATATTTAACCAACTTGCACAGCGAGATGGACAATCTAAAAAACAAAGAGAGTGAAGTGGAAATAAAAATAAGAAACATTTCTAAATTCAGTCTTCGAGTGATGCACAACTCTACAACCTCCCTCTCCTTGTTGCAACACAAGATTCGGGGAGAAGATGAATAGGATGAAGGAAAATATAAGGACTTGTTAAAATTCCTGATCACCCATGATTGGTCTCATGTGCTATACTAATCGGGCTGCAATATTAAATTTTCTCATAAGGTTTAGTGGGGATTTGACCCCTTACCCCTCTGGGGCTTTTCTGTGTATTTTAACTTTTAGCCTATGTGGCCTTTTGAACTCTGGTTGGTGCTACTATGGCTTTGGCTGCACCAATAGAATTTTGTTTAGTTTGTTAGCTTGTTTTCTTATGTTTGGTACTACTGTGTACTATGGTGCTAACTTTTATGCTTATAGGCTATTGAATGATGACCTATGTTTATCTACTTTATAAAGTTTGTACTAAGTTTATTTTGATGTTTATCTATTGTTAGTGTGTTGTGTCTATATGCCCTCAGGCAGTGGTCTTGTCAGGGTTAGCACCTTAGTTTTTATTGTTGATTATTATAAAAATCAATGGCTAAAATATTTATTCTATTTATTAATCTTTGGAAGGATTCTTAGGGTTACATTCCAACATGACAAACCTCATTTACACTCTCATAATTAAGCTTCTCAAATCCTATTATATGCTCCACTTGCATGTGATTTTGCCTTATCATACATCCCTTAAACATAATACTCAAAAATAATTCATTTGACCCTCGACTTGCACCTTGAGAGTATCCTCCAAGCCCACACCTCCATCTACTAGCACAACTCCTTCACTACTATATTCATCCTCTAGAAACTTGAACTCTAATTTTTTGCATCCCCACTAGCACCACATAGATACAATAATCTCCTAATAAATACAAGCACCTACTAAGAAATTTGTTCACCTTTGACTCTTCTAGTTTTGTAACCAAAAAAAGGTTTCTCTTGATAGAAGGACATTTTGTTAAGAGAAACCATTTCTCTATTAATGAATTGGTTGTACCCATTGTGGAATTAATCTTCCATATTGTGGAAAACACCTAAAATTCATACAATGCCTATCATCTAATCTCTAGGTCAATTGGATATCTAACATTATCAATCTATATGTTAGCACTAGTCTTTAGGTTGTCATTCACCCATACATCCATCCTTACCACATATGCTCCACTTCTACACCTTTCCCCAATGTGAATTCATCCCTCTAACTTGGCCCCTTCATGTGTATGTATGTCATGTAGCTTGTGTCTATCCCCTTTATCCTCTTTAGTTCTTGTGTGATTTGCACTCTTCTACACACCCCCACAATGCTTCTCTTACCTTCGCACACTCCTCATCACACTCTTTCACCTTCATAGGGATGTCCTTGACCTCACACATCTACACTCTCCTAGTGCTTGTGGTATTTTCTCTCATGTGCTTCCCTATTTATTGTGTTGCTTTTGTACATTGTCTTCTTTCCCTTTTTCACAATCTACCTAACTAATTCACAATCAAGACTTCAATCAAACTACCCTAATTGGCCGATTTCAAATTTCCCTTATCCTGACATTTTCTCCCATTTGGCCTTACAGTCAGCCATACTTATTCCTTTCCTATTTTGTTTCTCACCCTTACGCATGTCTTCCATGTGTGGTTTCTTGCTATAGTGATATTTTCTTGACGAATTTGCACTACACACAAGCACTTGTGCATTCATCCAACACCTCATTTTCCTTGTGCCCTTCTTAGCCCATAATTGCAACCAATCTTATTCACTGCAAGATGCCCTTGCATCATACTCCCCAAGTAGGAAAGGAAATGAGAGGACTCATTTCTAACCACTATTTATCAATTTGAACCTATTATTTAAGACCTCTCTATCACCATCATGATCTCACCTTGTCATACCCTTAATTTCTCCTTTGATTAGGCCTCATCTCCCTTTGTTGTAACCACCTCAAATCAATGATCTGACCATCACTATTTACCTAGTATCCACCTTTAGTGAGATTACCTAGAACCGATAATTTTGTCATTACCCTCCTCTTTGCTTGGTTATTTGTTAATTCAAACTACCTCTGAGGTATATCACATCTATTTCTTAAACTCTACTTCAGTTCTCCATTAAATTGCCTCGTTGATCAATGCATCTTCTTGACTACCTCGATTTATCGAATCTACCAAATTACCTAAAATCAATGTATCAAAACCTCCTTTCCACATTTCTCTCACCTTTGTGCATGATATTCTTGAACATGCACTTCCATTAAAGCACTATGGTCGCCTTGTTCCACTTTCCTCCATGCATCGGTCCAACTTTAGGCTCTTTCGATTTGGCTCTAACTAGTAGGGATTTCTTCCATGCGCACTTTTACCACAATTACCAGGTGCTACTTGTACCTCTAACTTATTTCTTTTGCACATTTCATTCATGCACTTCTCACAAAGATTCCCTTGATTCTTGTGCTTGCACATACAAGGACCCTTCTTTGCATCTTGGGCTTCCTTACATGCAATCCTTAAGCCCTCGTGCATTCTAAGGATCACAACTCACACTCATTGCTCCCCACTAGCTCGACTACCATGTAGCAAATTTCTTCACCTGCAACCCCAAGCATAATCTTATTCCTTGAATCATCTTTCATTGTCGAGGATCATCTTCCTCATCACCCTCACTTTTCATCCACACTAGTTCTATTATTTTTATTTCTCATTCCTTTAATGTCAATTGTATGTCTCTACATTGTCAAGCCTCTAATTTTTGTAATACCTCTAACTGTAGACACCCAAAAATGGATAGACTTGCAAGTTCACACTTAATTACTAATTATTCCTCTATTAATTAAATAGTTTTTTAATTGTTTAATTAATCATCTTAATTCTACTATGTGCTAATCTTTTCATCACTTAATCATTTCTTAATATTAATTAAATAATCAATCTTATTTAATTAATTTCACCTTAATTAATTGGTCTTTATCAGTTAATTAATTTAATTTCTAATTTAGAATTAATTCTGCTTTCTTCTAAATTGAATTTTTGATTCAATTTTATTTCTAAAAACTTCCAAAAATCAGAGAAAAACAATTTCACAAGGAATTAAGAATTCTCAAAATAAAAAAGAGCTTTAAATCAGTAAAATAATTTAATTATCCTCAAAATTAGAAAATTGAAAATCATTCTCTCAATCTTTTTATCAATATTCTCGAATCTCCTTAGTCATAAGCGTTGTCAGCATCAACTTTGAGCACCATCAAAACAACGTTTCAGAAGGAGAAGAGAGAAGCAATATAAGCTTTAGATATTGAGTTTGCATTTATTTGTCACTCTTTTTGGATATCTTTTATTTTATTGTTAATAGGCTTATTCTTAGTAGTTGTTTGATTTATTGCACATTAAATAGTACTACTAACCCCATTGTTTGGAGTGTGCAAAATTAGGTCTATACATTTTGGTGAACCTGACGTGAATCTTACAGCCCGAAAAATTGCTTGCAGACAACCAACATAATCCCTATGCATCGCTTGTACGACCGAGATTTTGTTATTTATTTATTCTCGAGGGTTTTCTATTAATTCACACTCGACAAACTAATTTTACAATTGCAAAAAGTATTTCGCAATTGCATTGCTTATTACCGCAATTGATCTGGGTTATTTTCGCAATTGCTAAGGTAATTTCACAACTGATCTATTAGCAGGTTTCGTAATCGATAACGTTATTTCGCAATTGATGGACTTATTTCGCAATCGTCAAAGTTATTTCGCAATTGACAGAGTTATTTCATAATTGACGGAGTTATTTCACAATCGACAGAGGTATTTCACAATTGACAATTCTGTTTTGTAATCGCTTGTTTATTGTCGCAATTGAAATTTCAAAATGTTTTGCAATTATCAACTTCTGAAAAAAAATAAAAAATTAAAATTAAAATATAACAGTTAAGTATAAGTAATTAAGTTATATTTTAACTATATACTTTCATGATGTTTGAGAGTGGTTTCAGATCTCTAGGAGTTATAATGCAAATTCTGGATTTTGGAAGATTTAAAAAAAAAATCAAACAACCAAATTTAAGGATTTAGCATGCGTTAGTTGCAGCGAAAACTTTAGTGGCGATTATTCGCCAAATGACGAATGTCGCATGTCGGCGAGCGGGGAATTGGTGATTTTTTTTCATACATTAGATTGACCCTATCGCCCGACAATTATTAATATTGGAACCAATGCCCGGGCCCATCGCCCATCGCTTTATTTAATTTTCTACTTTTCTTACACATTATCGCCAATGGAATCTAATTCTTGGTCCTTGTAAATTTAAAAATTCACCTATAATTTATACGCGACCCAAATGGACGGCCTATATTTGCTAATAGTTTTATACATATATATTTATAGGCAGCCCCAATTTGCCTGGCATTTTGCGAACGTGTCTCTCAACCCGACCCAAATTTGCCAACTTTATTAATCATACCTTCGTATTGGATAACCCATAGTCGCCTCGCAAATAAAAAAATGTGTTAAAATTACGTGGGCTTTGCCAAATCTGTATACCTTGACCTAATACCTCCCACTGAATTTGCCAAATAAGGACAGTATAAAAACATTTGATAGATAACAAAGTTTTAGACTGTTGAATGCAACTACATACTACATTGGTGAGTAGCGACTGCAATTTAATTTGAGGCAAAGGTAAGTGATACTTATTCTGCGACTATAATTTTGAGTTCATTATTATTTAGTGGTAACCAGATAGCGAACACTGGTGACCAGGGAGACCTTAGACATGATTTTAGGGCCAATGAATCCAAAATCATATTTATATATATTATAGTCTATTGTCACTTCTTCAACAATTAAATTTTTTTTTTGTAGTGGAACTTGTTGGAGAATGAAGATGTCGAACAAAAATAAGGGTAACAAGAATAAGGGTAAGGCTCCTACAAGTGGGGAAAGCCAAGAGAGGCCAGCAAAACACAAAACCTTATCATCGTACTTTGGTCATGGTGTTGGAAATATTTTTGTCCAAAACCGGTAAGCTGCTTCATCACAAGTAGATTTTGAAGATTCACAACCTGAAACTACACGACATATTGAAGAAGTAGGCAAACTTGATATCTCAGATCACGATGAACTTGAAGAGGATTTTCAGTTAAATACCCAGAGTAGCCATAATGATATAATCGACCTGGATGAGACTGAGAATGTGAGAGATGATGATGGTGCAGGGAAAAAGAAAAGAAAAAACAATTCAAAAAATGATCAGAAGTGGGAGTTGTCGAGGAATTTTCAAATAAAATGGGTGTCAAAGTATCCATTCATTGAACCAGTGGACAATCCAATTGAAGTTTAGCCTCTGGTAGAATGCAAATGTAAGATTTGCACCAAGATAAATAAGAAGGAAAAGAAGTTGTAGTTAAAAATCGACACCATAAAGAAGCATATGGGTAAAGTTTATGAAAAGAAAACCATAGATGGAGTTGAAAAATCAGTGATAAGATGGAAAAAAAAGGATGAATCTTTGCATGTTAGGAATGTTGAATTATATGAATTTCAGCTGAATATACAGACGAAGCCTGCTCAAGTTAAAGGCTCTATTGAAGCTCGTTTTGGAAAAGCATTGGAAGTAGAACTAATGGGAAAAGTTGTTCAATTAAGTGTTGTTTTTAATATTTTGAGTAGAGAGCATTCTATGATAGACTACCCATCATTGAGTGCTTTATTAAACTTTCTGAAAGTTCCTAACTATCCTAACAGTCACTGGTCAGTAAATAGTGGATGGGAATGGGCAAGTTGTCTTGCCGATGTTGAAAAAGAGGATCTAAAGGCAAAAGTTAAAGAGTCAAATTTTATCGCATTGCCTTTAGACGAGGTTACAACAGGAGATAATACTTCGTGGGTATGCATGCATGTTTATACTGTACACAATTTTGTCTGCCAACCTCATCTACTAACTGTTGCTAAAATGAAGGATAATGCGATAACTGAAAATCTATTTGAGCTAGTAAAGAGATCTCTAATTGAATATGGAGGTATAAATGACATGACGATTGCCAATAAGTTGGTGTGTGTTGGAGCGGATGGAGCTTCAGTAATGCAAGGCCACAAGGGTGGTCTTTGCACAAAGATACAATCTTCTTGTGCGCCCTACGTTACTGCCATTCACTGCATGGCTCACAGAATGAATCTAGTTTTTAGAGTTGTTAGCAAGCATGGTCAAGTACAAAAAATTGAAGTTTTAATCAAAGAGCTCTACCAATACTTTTGTCAAAGTCCGAAAGGACTGGGGGAATTTCAACAGTTTGCCGAAGGACTAACCGACGAGAACAAGCTTCTGAAGGATAATGATACTAGATGAATCTCTTTGGATGGACCAGCGCATCGAGTGTTTTCAAAATATCAATCGTTGCTTGGTCTAATGAACTCAAGTCGTGAAGAATCAGGGCTACCCAAATTTCTTGAGCTGTTATGAAGGTTAACTAATGTAGAGACGCTCCTAACATTAGTAGGTCTTCTCCCCCTGCTAGAGGAAATGAGAAATATAATGAAAAAGGCCCAGCAAAGAGCAATGTATATTACAGAATATGTTGCACTTCGTAAATTGACATGCATGACGCTAGATAATTTCTATCGATCATGTGATGATGTAAAATTTGTCAACTGACTTAAAATCACAAATTTGGACAATCTTGACAACTTTTTAAAGATCGGTGTAAACAGGGAGTTATGTGCAGAGGTATGCAGAGTTGAGATACCAATGTACTACTATGCCAGGGTCGAGTCCGCGGAACCAAGAAGCAAGAACAAGAAGTGAGTATCAAGTGTTAAAAGGGAAGACTTTACCAAGATTGTTGAGTCTGTAACTGCTTCTGTCAAGTGCATTGCCTATGATCTTTCCTCAGAGATTAGAGTAAGATTCCCTCCAGTCAAACTACTTGAATCCATGTCTATTGTGTTTCCTCGATATTGGAGTATGAACAATTCAAAGGATTATCGAAATAATCTACTAACTTTGATAGATCATTTTTGCAAAACCATAGAGTTAAATGGCGTAACTCTAAATGGAATTTTAGATGAATCTCGTTTGAGAGAACAATCAGGCCATTTTTCACAGACAATGAAGGAACAATATAATATTATGGAGAACCCCCATGAATATGGATCGATCGGCAACAAGGCTTTGGAAATATCTAGCTGAGAGCGAAATGTTGATTGATTCAATATCAAAAATTTTCAAGCTTGTTGATTTATGTCTGACCATGATATTGGGGTCAGTGGAGGATGAGAGGGTTTTCAGTGCTTTGGGGTTCCTAAAGTCAAAGCTAAGAAACAAACTAGACAAGAATTTGGAAAATTGCTTGAGGCTCTATACATCCAGGTATGAAGTTCATACTTTTCCTTACGACAAGGCACTGGAATTGTGGAGGAATAAATGTCAGAGAAGAGGGCTGGGCAACATTTCAAACCAAAGTGGGAGTGCCAGAGACAATGATGTGATTGTCATTGACTCATGTACTGGTACTGGTAATGCTAGCATTGAACTTGAGTTAAGTGGAGGTATGCAGAGTGCAGAAAACATATCGAAGAACCAAGAAGGCTATGAAGTTGATGGCGATGAATCCGAGGATCCCGATAATGAGATGATGTGGCAACTTGAACCTTTGTAGAAGTAGCAGGTCCTAGGTATTTATTAAACTTTTTGTTGTAGTCTATTGTCAGTTTTTGTATCTCATCATCATTCATCAATCATGCATAATATCATATTCCAATGTCAAAATTCAAAAACATGAACGTGGTTGATAATCTCATGAACTCTACAATTAATAATGGTTTTCTTTTGCATTATTTAGCTCTTATGGTACAATTCTTAAAGATTTTTTTATTTTTTGAAAACATAGCAATTCATATGATACAATTCTAAGAAATAGAGATTCTCATTAATTTATTTACAAATATGATACAATGTAACTATTCATTCGTTAATAGTAGAAAGAAGTAGAACACAACTCTGTGTGATTCTGTTTGCAAAAGTGAATTGACAATGAATTATGACTCAAGAGTCAATACCCAATTTCAATTTCATTACCCTTAGCAAATGACCCTAAATTCCCTTTTATAGAAACAAGGGAGCAACAATAGCTTCAGGTTGATTTTCCTAATGTGAAGTCTCAAAATCAAAATCAATAAGAGTCAAGACCAGTACACCATCTCTACAACTGTACATTTCTGCATTTGACAGGTCGGTTTAGTAAATTAGCAATAGCATTATAGCATCTGCTACATTGATCCTATTAAAAAAACAAAATTCAAACTTGTTACTTTTAACTCAATTCAAGTCAATAGATAAATAGTATAGAGATGATTGAAACTAAAAGTACTTTCACATACTATTTTTGATTAGATGATTCTGCCAGTTTGTTTAATAAGATCCATTCCGCATCGCTTGGAAGGTTAATATTTGTCAAGTTATAGTAGATGACCTGCAACCTCGTCAACCATTCATACTTGTTAGATTGACTTGAAAGCAATAATCCTTCCAATACTGCATTCAAATTTGTCAATAGTTTGATGCAGTTTGCAATGCCTTCATGAGTTGTGTCCTAAGGAAGATTGCCTAAATCAGTGCTCATTGTCTCCTCCAACCTTTTTTTGTAAGCTTTTCTTCCAACGGAATTCGTTAATGAGTTACTAGGACCAGGACTCGACAAACCATGACCTATCATTTCGGTTGTTGTTTGATTCATCTTGGCGAGCTTTATCTCAAATAAGGCAACAATTTCCTCTACTTCCTTTAGTTTCTGACATTTTTGTAAGACAAAGGTTGCTTTTATTGATGCAAGAGCGCGGTCATGAATTCCCTTGCTTGCCAAATGCCTGTCATTGGTTGTGTTGATTTTATTCAAAACCTGTTTTGCAGTTTTTTCTCTCTGACAAATTTTTTTGTTATTGTCAATGTGCTCTTTGAGCTTCCCAAAAACATCTCTAAGACTTTCATTCAATTCAAACCAATCACACAACCTATCACCAGTCACCTTTATTTTCCCCCAAAGGTCTCTTTTTATTTGCTTGACTGTATTTTTCATTTGGTCATTCAAGCTATTTTCGTAAGTTTTAATTGTCTTTTTTTCCTTCTTTAGGTATTCTCTCAATTCTAGCAACTGGTGTTCACTCTGTTTTTTTAATTTTCTCTACTTCCTCTTCCCATTGGTTTGCTTTCTCTTCCCACTGTTTTTCTTTTACCCTCTCATCCTCCAATTCTTTCTTTAATTTATTGTTTACTTGTGCTGCACTCTCCACGTTTTTGTACAAATTTACTGAAGAGGCTTTTTCATCCTCTAGATTTTTATTGCTCTCTTCCAATTCTTCCCTCACAAATTTCAGTTCTCCCTCCATATGTTCTTGCTGAGCAATTTCTTCTTTAGAGGATGAAATTTTTATGCTTTTTTCTAATTCTTTGCACCTGTTATCTGCTACTTTTGCCTTTGCCTTTTCGTTTGCCAGGTCTGCCTGTAACTTTTCTATTCTGCCTTGAAGCTTTCCATTTTGTCTCTCCTACTTCATCACTAAACTGTAGACAACTTGGTTGGTCATTTTTGACAAATTTATCTTGTCCACATTTTTAATTTTTGATAAATCTATTTGGAGGGTGCTAACTTGAAATTCAGATGGATCTATCTGTCTCTCTGGTGGATTGTTATCTCTAGTTGGGGGCATAACAACCATGAACTCCATAATTTCATTCTTTGGGTCACATGTGGGAAATAACCCATTCGATGCAGGTTTTGCATCATGAGCTACAACAACTGCATCCCTCTTTAATGTCTTAGTATTTTGTCTATTCCTATTTTTTGTTTGTTCAAAGTTTGTTACAAAATCATTGTAACAAAAATCACGGTTTTTTGACACAATTGAATGTTTGAAAGGTGAAATAGAACTTGCAGCTATGTACGAGCTTCCACCTGTGGTTCTAATAATTGCACCATGAGGATTAGTAGCAGTAACACCCTGACCCATTACAAGTGGAGTATTTGGACTGTTCAGAGGGTTTTGTCCTGAAGGTGTGGCAATTGTTGGAATCACAGTCACAGACACCATTGGCATTGTTGTCATAACCTTTTGCTTCTTTACACTGCCTTGATCTCTGGGATCGACTGATTTTGTGTCTAGTTGTAATGTCCTTTTCAGACCACTAGTACTACCCATGCCATCCCCACTAGTGGTAGTGGCACTCAATTCAGATTGAATCTAAGTGTTTGGAAAAGGTGGAACTGGATTTGAAGCTAGAACAAATGAAGGTGCAAGGGTATGAGACTGAGTAGTACCTTTTTTCTGATGAACTTCCAATTACTGGTCCCCTACCACGTTTTGGTGAAGCGGGTGTGGAAAGTGGATACCAGTGATAGTGGCACTCAATTCAGATTGAATCTAAGCGTTTGGCAAAGGTGGAACTGGATTTGAAGCTGGAACAAATGAAGGTGCAAGGGTATGAGACTGAGTAGTACCTTTTTTCTGATGAACTTCCAATTACTGGTCCTCTACCATGTTTTGGTGAAGCGGGTGTGGCAAGTGGATACCAATTCCCTTCTCATGTGGGACCCAGACCACCCCTACCTGGAAAACCCATTTTTTCTACCATCTCTGCCCCTTTGCCATATTTTTCTTTTGTGTACGCATTGACTCTAGTAGAAATTGTCACAGAATCCCGCCCATCAAAATCAGTATCTTGATCATCATAATAACTAGGATGTGCTTGACCAGGGTGCTCCGCATTCCACAAATCGCTAAATATTTCATCCTCGTCCGGATCATAAAGATCTGCAAGGGTCTTTGGCTTGCCGAGATTCTTCCTCGTTTCCCAAAAATCTTTAATTTTGGTTGCAGTCCAATTATCATCTTTAGATTGAAGCGTTATTTTGTTTCAAAATAGCTTTTGTAGATGGTTGAGCAGCTTGTTGGTAGAAATTGTAGGATGTCTTTTGTTGCACTTTTACTTTTTGTTTGTGCAATGCAATAATTTTTGATCACAATTCTTGTATTGAAATATTATTTTCAGCGTCGTATTTCTCCATCTCTTTTTCGACCTCGTCCCAGGACTCCATGTTTTTAAATTTTTCTATCAATGACATACTTTCATGTTGAAATTTTCTTGCAGGACTCCCATTCGCTCTAAGCTTTGATCCAATTATGTTTAGTGGATAATACTACCAGTGACTATCAACAGCAAAGCGAAAAATTGAAAAAAAAGCCTCTGCCACTTTGAATCCTCTTCTCTCAAATATGAACCCTCCCAATGAGAAAGGCAAGGAAGGAAATATCATTTTCTTTTGCTGACCATTAAAGAGTGCATCTGTGCTCTCCATCTGTCGAACATATTCCAATGCAAATACCCTCTCGGTAACATGTATTGGAAGTTTGTAGGGTTCTACCACTGAACCGTAAAACCTTAACACAATGTAGTCTTCTATGAAGTACCAGTCAACCAATTGTATTTGACTTGCGAGTTGAATGCAATCTCTACAAGACACATGCAATCTAGGCAACAGAGTGCCTATAATTTTATGATACATAGGCGCAAAAAAGAAGTCTACAAAATTGTTATAGTTCCTTCTGTTATCACTCATCCTTATCTGAGGTGTCCATTCATATAGTGCATTTTGGACCTGACTTTGAAGCTTGTTTGTCTGAAATATTGTATGATGCTTTGCTAAAAGAAGATAGCACAAGTAGGTTGTGAACCTAAATATCTTCTGTGAACCTTTTTTAATCATTAGCAATTGTTCTTACATGCAATGAACAGTGTGCTTAGTAAAATTATATTTTATTGGTTCTTTTTCACAATGAATATGAAAAATCATTTCAAGAATGTTGGCACCCACTTCTTTGTTATTATCCAATCCCAAATAAAATTCTAGCAAGGAAATACTATCCTGAACCCATTGCACAAAAATATCATAATCATAAGGAGGCTTATGATCTGGATCCAGACTAGAACTACTTGTTATTCCTCTGATATATGAATCTTTCTTTTTTACATCTAATTTTTCATAAGTCTCTGCCAGCTTTCCCATGTCAATGTGCACGTTTGATTTTTGTGCTTCAAACCCTAGGTCCAACAGACTAGAAAATTCAGTCTCTGTTATCGACAAAATTTCCTCCAGAGTATTTTTATTGACAATTATTTTTCTATTTTCATCATAATTTTGGGTGCAGAGCATGACAACTTCTGGACAAGAGAATACTTGAGGTCACGCCATGCGTGCTGACCCAACAACCCATGGTGCAATTTTATTTGTCTTTTCCTTTAACGTGATGTTAAATGGAAAAATTTTTGAATCCTTCATTGGATCTTTCCACTTATTTTCAAGTGCAAATCTAATTTCCATGATTCCCTTATTTCCATGGATAACTGGATCAAAAATATCATGGAATTCATCAGCGAAACATGTTGTTTTCACTAGTTTGTGGAAGTCTATTATCTCTGTTTCCTTTCTTTGCCCTTTACTCATACTCTTGGTATTTGTTTTTCCCACCGTGGACCGTGGTATACTAGATATAGCTACAATTTACAGGCGTGTTTGAAAATTCAACCCTAATTCTATGACTACAATCTCAACAGTAAACCTCTAGATTTGAAAAATTTTAAAGGGCAGGACGTGGGTGTTCAGGATTTTACCCGGAAATTCAATTTGTGTAGACTGTGAGTGGGTAGAGAGCTGAGAGACTGTTGCATTCCTCAATCCTGAACCTAGAAGCCGTAACCCCTTTCTAAATCTCCAATACAATATACTATAATACTAGTAAGAACTGAAAATATAAAAACTTAAGTTAAAATTGTACAATAGTGAGTAGTACTGAATCATCACTCTGACTCGTCACTTGTGTTAACTTTTACTGTCACTCGTGTTAAATTTTATTGCTTCTCTAGATATTTGAGGTCACTAGGACACGTGTCACTTAATTGTTTGGTCTGCGGTCAAATTTAACTTATTACTTATTAAATGTTAAGTTACTCTTTTACTCCAATTACGATTTTAATTAAACTTAGATTAGTGTACACATGTCACGATTGCGGAATAGGTTTGCAAAAATGAGGTTTCTTTTCCCTTTCGGCCTGAAATACACCACACGTCGTTGATTTGTGCTCATCCAACGGTCGCTGGTTTCTTTTAATCTTCATTTATCTTTCAGTCGTCACTCGTCATCGAATGACACCGATTGAATGAGTGTATACGTGTCGTTATTTCAGAACAGGATTGCAAAAATGGGATTTCTTTTCCCTTTCGGCCTGAAATACAACGCACATCATTGATCTCTGCTCATCCAACGGTCGGTGGTAGTCACCATCATTTGTAATTGTGGTGGGTCCCATTTATTTAATTAGAATTATATCTATCGGATGACACCGATTGTGTGAGTGGTCACGTGTCATCCGATTGAATGAGTGTACATGTGTCATGATTTCGGAATAGTATTGCAAAAATGAGATTTTTTTCCCTTCCAGCCTGAAATACATCGTACGTCGTAATCGTTGATCTTTGCTCATCCAACGGTCGTTGGTAGTCACTATCATGTGTGGCAGGTCTCATTTATTTACTTTGGATTATATTTATCGGATGACACTGATTGTGTGAGTGGTCATGTCACCACGTGTCGTCCAATTGAATGAGTGTACAAGTGTCGTGATTTCAGAATAGGATTGCAGAAATGAGATTTATTTTCCCTTTCGACCCAAAATACATCGTATGTCGTTGATCTCTGCTCATCCAACGGTCGCCAGAATTACAGTTACACAAAACACCATACACCAAAAACTTATTAAATTTAAATAAGATTAAATATTGAAACTGTCTAATATAAAAATAACTAATTAAACTTAAAATATTGCAATCACAGATAACTGTCTAATACTCTAATTATTTATTAATTTATTATTAACCATAATTTATACAATGCTTTAAACTTTTACAATTCCACATTCGCAGTCGCACACATGACACATAATGATAATTACATTTGTCATTGACATGGAAAAATTAAGTTAATACTCTTAAATAAATCACACACATACATTAAACATTGTTACATTTTGTTTTGGTTCATAATACATATTATATGATATCACAGATTCACACATCGATTTGGCAATGTGAATGGGCATATAATTTATTATTTATCAAAAGTAAAGTCTAAGGTCTAAGGTCTTTAGATTTCTTTACAAAATTGCAATTAAACAATATTAAGTCTTCAGATTTCTTTACAAAATTGTAATTAAACAATATTACGTAGACAATCTATTATCTCACACACTGATATAAGTCTCGTTTCCAGAGGAAGATAGAAAAATTACAATAATTATTAAGAGTCGAACAACAAAATTTTCATTAATTATTTCAAAAATTTACATCACTAATATTATAATATACTTTATAATTATAGAGTTTAACAATTAACTCTAGACTATAGTCGCACCTTAAACACCTACAAAATGGGAAGTATGTTTACCCACAAAATGGGAAGTATCCAAATAGTTACAAACTTTTTTGCCACAACGGCACTGGTTGATCATATAAGAAAAAACAAAAAAACAAAACGAAATGCGGAAACCCATTTCAAAAACATAAACACCAAGGGTCTTCATCTCTATCCCTATCTGACAAGAATTGTCTGTTGAGGATAATCTCCCCGAATTCATCGAGCCAGTTGTAGTCCGTCTCCTCGAATTCATCGAGGTGAAACCACTTCCACAAGAAGTCCCTCCCCAACCGCGCCCACTTTCGATGTCGCGTCAATTGCCTTTCATTAAGGTTCAATAGGAAGGGTTGCCTTTCCACATTGCTGCCTCACTAGATAAGCTTTTCAATTTCATCAGCCCAAGGGATACCCAACCCTGGTTCTGTGAAGATGACTTGGACGTCGTCCACCAGAAATTGATCCTTGAAAACATTCTGTAGCTGCATAAGCATGTCTACCTTCTCTTCTTTGAGGTTGAGAAGAGACGCTAGGAAGCGGGACGTAATGTTTGTGTTGACGCGGTATCTCTTCTCGTTGTGAATGAACTCATGACCAAGCACCATCAACACAACATTGTTAATGAAAGAGCCCACTTCCTTGCAAATGGAAGTGAGTACTTCATCTGGTACCCTGCCCAAAAAGGGCTTTTGCTCATCAGTGGATGTAGTTCTCAACCTAATTGGTGTGTCCATCTTTGCCTAAACTTAAAACCTAAATTTTCAAACTACACATAAAATTATAATTTGAGGGTGGAGACTTAAAGGAAAAAGAAAATTGAAATTGAGGAAAAAGCAAGCAAGAATGTCTATTAATAGCCCTGTTCCATATCTTCCATATCTTTAGGTAAATCATTTCCATTAATGCAAGAGTGTGGGAAATTACTAATATAGTCAGTGGTCACTATACTAATAACTACAATTTGTACTAGTACAATTTTGGAAACTGTGTGAATTGCATGATGGCTAAAGAATGTCACTGTCACTCTGACAAGACATTTCGAGAAATTGTGCCCGAGATAAAACTCTAGCCATTGATCTACATCAATCAACGATCTCGAATAATATGTTTACAAATTAGGGTTCTAAATAAACAGGTTTAAGGTTCGTGTCGATAGTATCAATGCTCATAGTTGATAGTACAATGTACATACCACGTGCAGTTGCCAAATGTACATACCACTTGCAGTTGCCAGTGACGGCGGACAACTCCGCTACTAAAGAGGCGATATTAACTCGATGTGACTAGTAGTCCAGAAATTGTAATTATTAGATGTTTTATGAATTGCCATTTGGCATTTGCTAATTTTATATTTTAGTTTTACTTTAAAGTTTAAAGAGTAACTATTTTAAAATTTCACAATTCAACAGTCGCACAATCACACATGTGACATGATACATGCAAAAGTTAAGTAATATTACTATTAAATAAATAACATGTTGTCATACATTAACAATTTAACATTTGTTTGGTTCATTTTCAATTTCACAAATTATAAAATCACATATGCCACGATTCACACATACATATTTTACAATTAAATCCATAAAAACAAACTAAAATGAAGTTGCAAACTTTTCATTAATATTTTCTATAAATTTACAATATTCGGAATTTCGGACTTGGAGACTTTCACTTGAAGTCCTTACAAAACTTTAAAGACAAAACCTACTATAGTGAAAATTTCAAAAATTTTAGGCGGAGGCCATAGAGACACACCTTTAAGGATTTTCCCCTCCGTCTAAGTAGAACTTTCCAGAGACAACAAGCTCTGCGAATTCATACAACCATCTATAGTCCGCCAAGTCATCCAACAAAAACCATTTGTGAAGAAAATCCCTACCAATCTGCGCCCATTTCCTATGGCGTGTCAACTGCTAAACATCCAGGTTCAAAAGAAAAGGTTGAATGGCCACATCTTCGTCTGATTGAAAAAGCTTGCATATATCACTTGCCCAAGGGATCCCCACCCCTAATTTTGCATAAACAACAACCTCAACAACGTCACCCAGGAATTCATCTTTGAATAGCTTCCTTAATAGAAGGAGCATATCCACCTTCTCTCCCCCGAAGTCCAAAAGAGATGCCAAAAAACTGGACGTAATGTCCGTGTTAATTCGGTGCCTATCGACATTTTCCAAAAATTGACGGCCCAACACCATTCTCACAGCCTCATTTATGAAGGCTCCAAACTCCTTGCAAACTAATTCAAGGGTTTGGTTTGAGACCGGGCCCAAAAAGGCCTTTTGTTCCTCCGCAGACTTGCTTATCAAACAGATAGGAGTGTCCATCTTCAAAAAAAAACTACCACAATATCTGAAATTATACTAATACAACCTAAAAACCAAAACCAGAGGCAATCTTTCAAGCACTAGCAAAGGCAGACCCAAACCAAAGGAGAATTGAAGAAGAAGGAAGCGTAGATCATCTATAAATAGCCCTTAATTCTTTCTCTAACCCAATTAATTCATTTGTCCTTCAAAATTCTGTAAATCTTTCATATTAAAAGCACAGTCGTTCATATTAAAAGCACGAGTGTGTGAAATTAGAAATAGCCAGATTTAGTGTCAATGATAAAACATTTCTTTTTTTAATGACAACTATGATACATTATCAACCGTCCACCTAAAGAGATGTAAGACTTGATATGTGTAAATAATGATGTCATTACGTGATGTTGCATTAATTAGATAATAGTTATGGTGCAGATTAATTAAACTTTGGTCATTCATCTAGGATCATCAAACGCTCTCAAATAAGAAATTTAACATTACAAAATGATGGATGTTACTGTTAGGTTGTGTGTCGATGTAAATTTTTGTGCTTATGGATACTAACATGTGTTTAATCTCCAAACAAGTTATTAGTTGGTGTTGGCCCACATAACGCATTGACAAGTCCCATCTTTTGAAAATCGCCAATAAAATATTTATTTTTCCCATACTTAACGATAGATTAGCCAAAAATATATATTTTTTCAAAAGGCACATAAAATTCGCTAGCACAAATTTTTTTTTTCCCTTCAACAAAAAATCATTCACATCATATATTATAATGTATTTACTTCAAAAGAAAAAAATTTGCCTCACACAATATATATTTTCCCCACATTAATGTATTATTCGCCAGGACTTTATGGAATTTTCATTGGGCAGGGAAAAAATCGCCTTCGCCTTTATCTTATTTTCCTAACTTGGAAATTTTTTTTTGCCGTCATCAAGAAAATTTTTCCTCTAAATTAATGTGCGATTCGCCAGGATTTTACACTTTTTCCTAGGAGGGGGTTTCTTAAAGTTATCCCTGGTTAGTTGTTTCAACATGCGGCTCTTCAAATAAAATATGCTTGTAAAAGACCTCATTGTTGTAACAATTTTCTTGCAGGAGGGGAGGGCTTGAAACTTAAAAGACAACAAAACTAAAAATAATTCATTTGTTATTGTTTTCTGTCTTTTCTGTCTTGCTTAAATCAGGAATCTTTGCATGTGGGACTAAAATGATTGTGTGTTTATTTTGTTTGGGAGAAGAAGTTGTGGTAGGATATTATACTCTCACCCCTTGAGGGTGATCAGAAATCCAGACCTTCGATTGTTATCCATTTAATTTTATGCATTAACCTTTAGCGAGCCTGTCGTTGGAGGAAAAAATCTCACAAGAACGACTCAAGTGGGAACATGCGGACCTGGCCATTCCAACCCACTATAATTAAAAGTCTCCTTGAGACGAAAGTATCAGATGACATGGTTACTTCTATTTTGAATGCTACGATAGGCGTAGGGCTAAGAGGCATGAAGCCTGCTTGCAGGATTGCATTTAATCTAGCACTAGTAGGGCATTCCTATCTCAATCTTGTTTACAGAACTACAACAGAATATATTTTGGTATGAGTAGGGTTGAGAGGCCTCAATCCTGCTTGCGAGACTGCGATATCATGGTACTTGTAGGGCTATAGGCCTTAATCCTACTTGTAGGACTACAGGGGTTCTATGAACAAAATTTTTTACTAGACTCCTTAGAATAGTTTCTTACCTGGTTCACCTCTGAAAGTATTCATAATCTTTGTGCAAGGAGGGGGAAGACTCTCTCTTGAAGACACTCGCCATATGTATCTCCTTGAGCGTTTTAAAGTTGTTAATACGACATTGGAGGTATCATTGTGTAGTCTCCTTTAACTGTATTCTCCATAGCTCTCGCGAAAGGCAAAAACACGGGCGCCCTCTCGGGGATGACACTGTTTTGTGAGCTGAAGGGATATCAAGTTGTGGGCCAAAGATTTTGAATACTAAGCCAATTCCTTAGGATAAGATTGTATGATTTTGTTTGTATATGTTATTTACCAGTGAAAATCGGGTCTTTTACAAGACTACATAACATACACTCATTATTTAAGAATAGAGACAAAGACGACTGTTCTCACGTGTTTGCTATGTATGTGCTATAAACTGATTGGGAAATCTATTCAAATTGAGTCAAACGTGTTGAGTGTCTAGGATGTCAACAACAGTATGTTCCTAAAAACACATTACGTCACTGTTCTAGAATCCATTTTATCAGAAAACTTCAAAACTGCAATCAAATTTTCAATACTATCATATGTTAATGCAATTGACGAAAGTTTACCGCAATTGACATGTTTATCACCACAATTGAAGCTTTTATTTCCGCAATTGCCAAAAGTTTTCCGCAATTGATCATACATTCTGCAACAATTGACAAAAGTTTGCCACAATTGATTAAAAATACATGTGCACTTATTCTGTCAAAACAATTTGGGTTCCTCTGTCAGAACACGTCATTTTATCAGTCTAGAATATTGGAAAAGTCTTATGTGTCGTGTGAAAGGTCAACGTGTACATTTTAGGAGATAACAAAGAATTAGTGAAATCTCAAATATCTAGGATTATCCCTCTTTTTCAGTTTAGTTGTTATTTAGCATTGATAATTCAACGATTTAGATTAGATTATCTTGATCTCTTTATCTCAGTTTCATCACTCTTTTATAACGACTATGTCTCATCTCAAACAAGAGTCAAATCATATCTTATCATAATCAATATATGAGATCAAGAGAAGTCAAAGTTTGTTCTAAGAATTACCCTTGTTAAAAATGAGCTCGAAATCTCTTTGAGAGGTTGTCCCTTTTGTTTATTTTGCGTCACTCATTTTGGTTAAGTCCTGGATAACACAATGTGTTTACACCTTATAGAGGACTAACTACTAGGTCAGAGGCTAGAAATCAACCAGATGAATCATATGTCAATCCATTCCCTCCATGGGAAGAAGAACCATAAATCAATCCTTATGAGCATATAAACCTTCTCTGTACACTGTAAACATCCTAGTGACTTCGCATGTCTCTCATAAATCAACTATTTTTAAAGATATCACAGAAGAAGAGTTAGAAGACATAGACCAAGATGATCACTCTTCACAAGTTGTAGAAGTTGCAGTGGAAAGAAATCTTGAAAGATTCTTAGCAATGCTATTAGACAAAGGAGTCAAACTTTCGTTTGGGTTTGATGTATCCACAATATGGCCGAAAAATCCATTAGCATGTCATAATACAACTGGGAACTCTCAAGTTGATCCTTTTGTATCCCAGATAATGTATATTCCACTATCAACTCAAATAGTGACATCACAAGAAGCTTCTGCACAAATGAGTTCTTCAACCCAGACTGGTTCATCTTCAACCCAAAGCATGAAATGTGCTCAAACAAGTCTAACAATGACCTCTGGTTTATCACGGGCAACAATGTCATTCCCTTTTATGTCAAGTGCTCAAACTGCAACATCAACTACTCAAACAATTTGCAACCCACTTGCATCACAATCTATCCCCACTGAACTTGGGGTTAGCTCATAACAACAAACAGGATCAATCTTTTTCAGTCCTACTTTCAGTCAACGTCCTCCAAGGGTTAAATCTGTGTTTCAACGAAGACAACAACAACAACAACTTGGGACTCAATATGTATCTCAAGCACATACATTTGGAAATCAATACCAAATTCATGGAATATCATATATTCCAACACAACCATTTCAAAGATAGAGTCTCATACTAGGTAGTGGATCACGATGAAATGATACAAATATCCCTCAGCCCCAAGATGACATTCTGATACAACAAATGCAAACACTACAAAGCCAATTGTTGGAACTTCAAAATCAAGGACAAACTAAGTCCTATACTGCAGAAGACTTACACCCTTATCCTTTTGATCACTCACTAAATATGCATCCATTTCCTGCACACTTTACAGTACCCAAATTTGACAAATACAGAGGAAACACCAATCCTGTGGAGCACATTAGGGAGTTCTTTGCCAGTTGCATTGAGGTAGCATATGATGAAACATATCTTATGCGATAATTCTCCGAGAGTTTAGCCCGACCAGAAATGGAATGGTTTTCTCACCTACCTCATGGTATTCAATCTTGGGGAGAACTAGCTAAAAATTTCATTGCTCATTTACATCACAACATAGAACACAAGGTTAGCATTAAAGACCTATGCGATATCAAACAAAAGGAAGGACAATCCTTCTCTAAATTCTTACAAAGATGGAGAAGTACAACTAACAGAATACCATATGACGTTCCTAAACAAGATCTCATAGTCATGTTTGTTGATAACCTTGTTCCAGATATGGCATACACTACAGAACTGCAACTTGCTCGAGATTTCAAACAATTGATTGAACAAGGCATTTGATGTGAGCAAAACTTAATCAAGAGAGGAATCCTTGCTGATCTGAATCAGTCAAACACCACCAAAAATTCCAATGATAAACCTAAGTGGTGGAATAAAAACAAGAAAGTTAGCAATGACAACGTCACTGATGTTAAGATCATCAACTATGCACAACCTAAGATCTCATTGCAGGGGGCATCAACACTAAGTCAAATCTTTGTGGCACATACATCTTTGGAAAATTATCAAATGCAAATGCAAGGGTCAAAAAATCAAATGGTGAATGCCACACAATCCCAACCCAATATTCAATGTCAACAAAGGACTCCTTTTCCAAAATGTAAATATACAACTTTAGGGGAACTACTTGAAGAAGAAATTGATAAGTTAATCCAAAGCAATCTTATCACCTTACCCGAGATAAGAGAAGTTGAGCATGACACTTTTAAACCTAAGTGGTGGAATGGCAACAATTTCTGTGAATATCATCGTGTTAAGGGTCACAAAACATCAAATTGTTATCGTCTGAAGAACGCTATTCAAGACTTAATTGAACAACACATAATTGACGTTCCTAATGTTCAACACAAAGGAAACACAGACAACACAATTTTCAATGATCCTTTGCAAAACCATAATAAAGGCAAGATCCCTACGTTTGGTGGATGATCAAAACATGTCAATTATACCTAAATGACCTCTGATAACATGATAAATTGTCTCAATCTTGTTGAATACCAAATTTAAACTATTAATATAGGAAATAACAACTCTAAATACATAGTCACTACCTGCCGCACCAAGGTTGTATTACAAGGGTCACCTTCTTCTTCTACTACACCTGCAACTGTTGCACAACTTCCTAATCCACAACACAATTTGGTGGATCAGCTCAAGGGCACTCCCACTCAAATTTCTATCTTTGAGTTATTGTGAATATCCCATGAACATAAGCAAGCATTGGATTTGGCCCTTCAAAATATAGTTGTCCCTAGGGACATATCTCCTAAGAACTTCCAAACTATGGTCAATTACATTGTTACTAATAAACATGCTACATTTAATAACCATGATGTTCCTATGCACAAGCCCATGTACAATGATCCCTTACATCTACTTGTCCAAGTGCATAAACACACAATCAGACGAGTCCTCATTGATGGCGGGGTTGGATTAAACATTTGTACTCTAAAAGTAATAAAGACCTTGCGATACTCAGAGTTAAGCATTGATATCACTAGACGCATCAACATCAGTGCATATGATGAAGAGGAAAGATCATTCAGAGGTGTCCTTATTTTACCAGTCAAAATAGGACCAGTAATGAAGAGCACTCCATTTCAAATCATAGTTCTTGAACTTGGATATAACATGTTACTGGGTAGACCATGGATTCATGAAATGCAAGCTGTCATCTACCTATCATCATGTATTAAATTTCCTTATCAAGGTATATATATCATTATAGAGGGACATCCAAACCCCTTCCAGTATAGCCACAATCTAAGGGGTAGTACAGAGAACCAGGTACCATTAAATCAAGAAGCAAGTGTGCCTTCTACTTCTGGTTCGATTCCCAAAGAACCGAGGACGGGAATTAAAATATAAGTCCAAGACAAAGGATGTGGTGAATATTGCTATGAGGAATTATTTTCCATTACTAAAATGCCTTTGTCACCAAGATCCTATGGTCATCCAAGAACACCAAAAAAACCAGATCCATTTGTTTTCAAATGCTCGCCTACAACATTTGTTAAATGGGGTGATTTGAGTAAGGAAGATCCATTTGATTCAGACATTAACACGTGGTTATACAAAGATCCTCAAGAAATACCATCAACATAGTTACCTTTGAATCAGTATGGACCCTATGTTACAACAATTTGGATATGATGCAACTACAAGCTTGGGGGAAACCCAACAAGGAATAGTGGAGATATCATTGCCACCTACCCAGAGGAATAAAAGAGGACTTGGTTATGGCCAGTCTAGACCAAGGGTGGTTCTTCAAGGTGTTCAAGAAGTTGTTAATCCAAACTGGGGGAAAGATCATGAACAAACCCAGATCAGTAACATACTTCCAGAAACATTGCCACAAGAATTTGAAACCGCAATATCTGAATTGTCCCTTGAACATGAAATCTCAGATTTTGTAGGAGATGAGATACCTGACGAGTGTGCTAGCGTGACCGATTCTCATGAGTATGAGTGGACATCCCTCCATAATCTTGAGTTTGACACCCCTGGTTATTCCACCAGATCCACTAGTACCATGAACATAAATGACATGTTTGACCAACTGAACCTCGAAGACAAACCCTGTATCGATAAAAATTTCAATGTTTGTTTCTTAGATGATGTCTTCCTCCAAATCTAGAGTTTTTGGAACTATCACTGTAGTTCCATTTGTCCAAACCGAGTCATCTATTAACATTGATCTTTATTTAATCCACCCTGAGTTAATCGACTAGGATCAACAAGGACATTTGAATCTAGATATTTTTGAAAATGATGAAGCCATTGCAGAATACATGGGGCTTCGTGAAGGAATACCATCTGGAGATCACAAGGTAGGATTATCCCTTGACCTGGACATATATGCATACTTTGGGGAGGCGGCTCCTCTTTCTAGTCGCAAAATTAAAAGTAAAAATGAAAAAGAAAGGTCATTAAGTGAAAACTGAGAGGCACATTTTGACCATAAAAAGGTAAAAATAAATGATGCATCTTCTGGTGAAACCCTCTCTGAGGCGCAAGAGGATGGAAAGTTGGACCTCCTCCCCTTAGAGGAAGAAAAATCAGCCTTGCTAGTAGAGGAAACATAAGCAGTAAATCTAGGAGATGAAAAGACTCCTAAGAATATATATCTGGCCAAGTCTCTGTCACCTGAGGAAAGAAAACAATTTATTGAGTTTTTCAAAGAATGACATATTAACTGTGCTTGGTCTTATGCTGACATGCCAGGTTTGGATCGAGATCAGCTAGTATTGCATCACTTGCCACTATTGCCAAACGCAAAGCCAATAAAACAGAAATCAAGAAAGATGCATCCTCACATTGCTTTACTAGTCAAAGTTGAGTTAAAGAAACTTCTAGATGTTGGTTTCATAAGGCCTACCCCTTATGCAGACTGGATATGAAATCTAGTGTCGGTTACAAAACATTGTGGTCAAATCCGTATATGCACAGATTTCAGGGACTTAAACAAGGCTTGTCCCAAAGATGATTTTCGTCTACCAAATATTGATATCATTGTAGATCTGACAACAGGACATCAAATGTTGTCACTAATGGATTGTTTCTTAGAATATAAAAAAATAAAAATATCACCAGAAGATCAACATAAGACAACATTCACTTGTGCATGGGGTACTTATTGCTGGAATGTGATATCGTTTGGCCTTAAGAATGCAGGTGCCACATATCAAATAGAAATGACGCCAATCTTTCATGATATGATTGATAAAATAATGGAGGATTATGTTGATGATATACTGGATAAATCAAAACTCAGGGAAAATCAACTATAAATTTTGGGTCCGATATTTGATAGAATGCAAAAATACAAGGTAAGACTCAATCGAAAGAAATATTCTTTTGGGGTCACACATGGAAAGCTCCTTGGCTTCATCTTAATCTATAAAGAGGAATTGAAGTAGATGCAGAAAAGGTTAAAGCCATTATTTAAATGCCACCTCCTATAAATTTGAAATGATTGTGGGGTCTACAAGTAGATTACAATCTATCAGGAGATTCATTGCCCAACTAGTAGATAAGTGCCACCCGTTCCAACATTTACTACATAAATGGGTAACATTTGTATGGACAAAACAATGTCAACAAGCTTTTATAACTTTCAAAGATTATTTATTGAAATCCTCAGTATTAGTGCCACCAATTCCAAGCAAGCAATTGATATTGTATATATCAACAATAGAATCACCACTAGGTGTTCTTTTGGCTCAATATGATGATCAAGGAAAGGAAACGATTTTACTACATCAGTAGGACATTGGTGGGATATGAACTCAATTATTCATCAATAGAAAAGGCATGCCTTGCAGTTGTTTTTGCTTCTCAAAAGTTAAATTATTATATGTTAAGCCATCAAACAAAGCTCATTGCACGCATAGATCCATTAAAATACTTGTTAAGCAAAGAAGCATTAACAAGAAGACTCACCAAATGGGTGATGATTTTAAGCAAGTTTGATATTGAGTATGTGGATCGCAAGGTTATAAAAGGACAATTCATTGCTGACCAACTAGCAGAAGCCCTTGTTTTAGATCATTAAGATATTGTCTTCGAGTTCCCTGATGAAGTAGTTTTTACAATGGAAGCATCAACAATAGAAGTTTGGCAATTATTCTTTGATGGCTCATATACAAACCACGATGCAGGAACAAGAATAGTACTCATCACTTCACAAAAGGATGCAATTCCTAAATCTTTTCGACTCAATTTTCCAAGTACCGATAACATAGCTGAGTATGAAGCTCTAATCATCAAGTAAAAATGGCTATACAATGGATTATAAAGAACCCGAGAGTTTATGGTGATTCCCAATTGGTTATCTGTCAGTTCAATAATGATTGCATGACAAAGGATGAAAAACTTGTCCCATACACACAACTAATGGATAAACTATGCACTTCTCTCACTACATTGCATTTGAACAAGTTCCAAGAGTTAAAAACAAAGTCACAGATGTGATGACTACCATAGCATCTTTGATCGATATGCCAGGCAATAAAACTCGATTTCAATTTCTGGTAGAACAATTGATGGTTCCAACCTATGAGGCTTCAATGACAGAATCATTATGTGTCATTGTTGGTCACGAGTCTCCCTAGTACCAGGATGTGTATACTTACCTTCAAGACAATACCCTTCCACCTCACCTATCTAAAAACCAAACGAAGTCTCTTATTCGACAAGCCTCTAGGTATACCTTGCTCGCCAATACTTTGTATAGGAAAAGTCTGGATGGAACACTTTAAGAAGTCTTACTTCCACAGAACCCCAAAGATCCTTGTATGAGGTTCAAGAAAGAGTTTGTGGGGCCCATTCTAGTGGTAATAGTTTAGCGAAAAAAATCTCGAGGATGGGATAATATTGGCCGACACTGGAAGCAGATGCTCATAAATATGTACAAAGATGCAGAAAATATAAGATGCATGGAGATCTTATCCATGCACCAGCTCAAGAGCTCCAACCTATTACTTCACCATGACCTTTCTCAAGGTGGGGAGTTGATCTAGTGGGTAAAATCACACCCATTTCCTCTAACGGTCATAATTATATAATCAACCAACTGAGTACCTTACCAAATGGGTGGAAGTTATCCCTCTGGCATATATTATTGGTAAGCAAATCTCCATGTTCATGTTGAACTACATCATATTCCGATATTGGATCCTCAAATTGATCACGGGTTGCCTTTTCAAAATAAAGATGTTGAGGACCTCTGTAAGAAGTTTCAAATAAAACAAAACTTATCTTCATTTTACTACCCTCGGGGAATCGGCCAAGCTAAGGCAACCAACAAAATAATCCTAAAAATCTTGAAGAAAGTTGTCAATGAATCTGGTCGAGACTAGCATTTGCAACTCAGTTCTGCATTATGAGCATATAGAACAAGTATAAGAACACAAACATGAGCAACTCTTTTCTCCCTGGTATATGGATCAGAAGCGGTTCTACCTCTTGAAGTTTAAATCTTGACCCTTAGAATATCATTAAAGAATTTCATATCAGATGAAGACTACAAAGTTTCTAGGCTAAGTGAACTAGAGTTACTAGATGAGAAATGTCAAAGTGCAATGAATAACTTACAAGGCTATCAAAATCGCCTTAGAAGAAATTATCACAAGAGAGTCAGGTCACACTTGTTTGAGGTAGGAGACCTCACCCTTATGGAAAATCAAAAGAATGAGGCACAAAGAGTTAAACAAGATAAGTTTGAGCCTAACTAGCTAGGACCATACATCATTATCAAATCATGTGACAATGGGGCATATCAACTGGCTACTCAAGAAGGAGATCAACTCCCAAGCTATATCAACAACATGCACTTGAAAAATTTATATACATGATACCCCAAGGTCAAGTGTACATATCTTGAAGATCCTGAAAAAACACAAAAAAATCAAAATAAAATATGAAAGTTGCCTTGGTGAAAACGTGACAAACAGATGCCTTAACGACAACAAAAAAATAGAAAAAAAAGGTAAAGAGAAAAAAAACTGCCCTTTGCTGAAAACCTAGTAAACGAGCACTATTGGGTAGGTACTTTGGTGAAAACCTAGCAAATATGAGCCAAGTGTTGAAATCTCGCTTCGCCATCAATGAACTCATTTGATTAGCTCGCACTTATTGAACGCCTATCACTAAGCATGCCAAGCACAAAGTCAAGCGCAAATCCCAATAAGCGCAATCTTCCTGAGCATTTATGCCTATCCTTAGTCTATGCTAGTTCACCAGACTAGGGGCAGTCTTAAAGTACTTAAAAAATCCCTAAAAAGAGCATAAAGTCCTGAAAAAATCCTAAAAGGAGCAAAAAGTACTGAAAAAAAATCCAAAAACATCAGAAAACATCCTGAAGAAACCAACCAAAAAAAAATCAAAACACATCAAAATCCTGAAATAAAATAATCTTAGTTATGACAAGCAGAAATCGACAATGAAGCATCAAATCTTAAATCAAAACACTGAGCTTCATAAATCGGCAATGGACTCACACGACCTATCTTTATCAACAATCTGATATGTCATCAATTGATCAAAAAACCAATCAAATTAAATCAGTCAATCAATTGTCTTCGACAATGGCAGATACACTCGAAAGCAGACATATCGGTCTTATATAAGTAATCCATTTCTGAAACCAGACACATCCACAATCAAACATCAAACCCAAACCAATCAAAGAATAGTAAGGTTGTTGACTAGGTCAGTCATGTCAGTCTGTTGTCAATTTATTTTTCACGATTGTGTTCTTACGCTCCTCAAGGATACCACTGCGTGGTGAGAGTGGCTATGATGGATCATAATCTTGTTTTCTTTGTTTTCTATTTGTGGAGTGTTTTAATTTGATTTTGGGGGCAAAGATGATTCAAGATAAATGCGATAGGAGTTGTCACACATCTGACAACAACGAAGCTCCACGATCTGAGCTAAACCCTAGAAGAGAATTGAACATTCCTTGTCTTTTATATGCTTGTTGGTATCAGAGATAGTAGCGACATCCAGATGGTCAGTATCTGGGTGCATATATATCTCCTTTTCAAATAAGGTGCAATGATGAATAAAGGTTGAAACAAAACATGGCGAAGGCTTGGTTACATCAATCGTGTTGATCACAATGAACTTCTTTTTATTACTAATCTCTCACTAATTTTGTTCTACCTAATACATGCATGTACTTAGATACATTGTGCATTTTAAGTTTGCATTCATTTATTGCATGAGAAAAGGAATAAAAAAATGTGCATAAATGATACGTGGTAGATCATATAATCAATGCATCCATCATCAATAACATTATGACTAACATAGGAATGCATACATCATCATCATATAGCAGTACAATGTTTTCAACAAAGTGACGCTCCTGTCGCACCTTTTCGCTCAATTTGTTGAGGGGACATAAAATCCACCTGTTATCATTGGGGCAAGCTGAGCTAGGATCAAAATCTGAGAGTTCTTTAACACGACGAGACAAGCCACATTGTATCAAAGAGGGGCAAATGTAGACACCCACAAATGGACAGACTTGCGAGTTCACACTTAATTAGCAATTATTCCTCTATTAATTAAATGGTTCTTTAATTGTTTAATTAATCGTCTTAATTCTGCTATGTCCTAATCTTTTCATCACTTAATCATTTCTTCATATTAATTAAATAATCAATCTTATTTAATTAATTTCACCTTAATTAATCGGTCTTTATCAGTTAATTAAATTCAATTCCTAAGTTCTCATAGTTTAAATTGTTGGCAAGTGGCCCATTTAGGATTGCATAGAGGTTGTCATTTATGGAAACACTACTCAACTGCATGGTCGCTTGGAATACAACACAGTTTTGGATATTCAGTTTTATAAAAATGACTAAGTCCATAATGTAGTTTATAGTGTACAGTCGTACATTTTTGGTTAACGAGCACAATATATGAAGATCTAAGTCATGCAAGCTTAGAGAGAGACATTTTGGGTTATAGTGGACCTTCAGTTAAGGTCGCTTGTATTTTGGAGTTGATCTCTGAGAGTTACAGTCTGTTGAAGACAAATGAAGACAACACATGAAGACAATATAGGAGTGATACAGGACAGTTGAACGGTCGCAGTGTTTAAGGGAGTCATTTTTGGAATACATAAGTGCTAAGTTGGATTTGAATTGGGACCTACCCCACTTTAGTTAATGTATGATCGTCGACTATGGATTTGATATTTGGTTAAGTGTTGGACACTTTTTTGGTGTTCGTGAGAGCCGACTGGAAGAATCTTTTTGAGATCGAGTATATATGATGATGTTTTGAGATGCGAAGATAGATGTGGAATGTGTGAATGCATTGTGATGTCTGAATAAGAAAGAAGTTGATACAAGCTATAATTGGGACTACTTAAGCATAGAAGATGCTTATACAGTTCACTTTTGATAAATAATTGTAACATAACAGATTTTCTGATTGTAGAGCAGTGTGTTCATTGTGTACCTCTAACAAGGTTTTCTATCCCTTGACAGGGAAATGTACTAAATGTAATATTCAACTCCTAACAAGGTTAGGTATGCTAACAGGGACACTATACTTCTGGTGCATTATTTGTGGGTATCATCCCAAACGGGGTTTTCCCTTGGCCAAGGTTTCCTCGTGAATAAATCATGGTGTTATGAATTGTTTACTTTATGTGTATGTTCTTTTTATTTCAATTATTGCATGGTTGAGTTTGAATTGGTTAAATAAGTTTATAAAGTGTTGTAATACCGATTCACCCCATCTCAATATTACTTAATCCTAACAATTGGTATCAGAGCTTGTGGCCCTTGGAGAGAAAGCCTCACAGCTTAAGGGAGATCCAGATGGATTCAAGTTTGGAAGAGAAATTTGAAGCGACACTTGAAGACCTTGATAAGGCTAAAGCTGAAAATGGTGATTTGAAATTCAAATTGAGAAGAACAGAAGGTTTCATCAAGAAGCTTAAGGAACAACTTGAACTTTCTAAGAACCAAAGGCAAGATCTTATAGAAAAGATTAAAGAGGAATTTGATGATGATTCGTCTGATCAGATCAAGCAGCTTGAACATGAAAAAGAAAGTATTGAAGTAGGAACATGAAACTACTTCTATTTAGATGGCTAAAGAAATTCAACAAGAGAGATGGAAAAACCAAAATTGGAGAGATCCTAAAGAATATAAATGTTTAGATGGGAAAGCTGCAGGTTGAGCTTGATGACTACATAATCAAGTGTCATGAATTAGAGAAATACAATCAAATCATTAAAGGAGAACTTGTTGAGGCTAAGAATCACATTGAAAAACTTCATGCAAGAAGTGACAAGATTGATGAACAGAGGGAAAGAAAAAAGCCTAAAGGTGATATGACAAGAGTTGGCTTTGATAAAGTTGAATGTTCTAAATCTCAAGAAAAGAAATGTGAAGAAAAGACAGATGTAGAAAAACCTATTGAAGAAGAAGCTAGAGAGCAAATCAGACCTTTCAGAGGTAGATGTTTTAGATGCAACAAAATTGGTCACATGAAGAGAGATAGCAGAGGTAAACTTCCTTATAAACCCTTTTTCTGGTTATTGTTGCAATTGCTATGAATGTGGGCACAAGAAGACATACTGTAGAAAGCCTGCTCAATCTCACATTAAACAAGACTACATCAGATAGGAAACACCAGCTAAGATTACATGTTACAACTGCAATATGTTTGGACACATTGCAATGAACTGTAGGTTAACGGTTAATCAAAATAGATCATCTCCTACTTGTTACAAATGTAACAATCAAAGACATACAACGAAGTTTTGAAGGTATAATGGTGCTACAGGAAACAGAAGACCACCACCTATTGTTATAAAGAAAAATGTTGGTGATATTGGAAAAGTATGGTAGAATACATGGAAGAGTTTGACAATCAATAGTTTCAGTAGAGTGAGCCTAAGGTTCAGGGAGATTCAGTAGTTTCTACTGAACCCTCGCCTCATGTTGTTACATCAACCTAGATGGCCAAGCATGGCCTTAGGGGGGATCTTTGGAGAAATAGAACAGAAAACCATCCAACCCTTGTTTATGTGGAATAATATTTTGCGAGCTTATGAGGAGAATATATGTTTGATTTGAAATGTATATATGAGATCACACAGATATACACACTGTATCTTGTGATCGCCAGATTAATGATCAACTGGATCATTGCAGAAAAAAGGTTATTGGGAAATGTGCCAATACTTTCATGACGAAGTATAAGTATACTCAGTTGAACATATCTAATCACGATTCAAAGCAGAGTTGAAGGAGATCAGTGGAGCAAGCAGGAAAACCAGGACACCTTGCGATTGACTGAGTGTGAATTCACAGGTTCATCGAAGAAGAGGTATTTTAGATTATTTGAGAGCTTTTATTATGGATAATCCATTGATTTTCTATGTCAACGAAAGACCTAAATATAAGTTTAAGAAAAATCCCTTTAAAACCACCAAAGATGATCCTGAAGGCGCGTTTTCACAAACTCCCTACGGTGTTCTACATTTTGAGGAAATTAGGGCATACATACATTATAAAAATGAGTCTATGGGAGATTTTGAGATCTATAAGGAGATGAAGGATATGATCAAGGAAGATGGCAAATGGAAGGACGAGTTCGCTCATCTAGAGAATCTCAGCATTATGCGAATGACAAAACTCTATGAGTTCGAGGAAGAAGAATGGGTTGAGATTATCTTAAGCAGAGCACATCATCAACTAATCTAGATTGGACATCAGCCTGTGAAGATATGCATTGAGTTTATTCATGACGTAACTGGTTTGGACAACTCTGGTGTTTTATCCTTGTTGCGGAGAAGAACATGAAGAAGCAAGTGGAAACCCTAACTCATTCTAGATAGGATAAGAGGGTGATGACCATAGCCGACATATTTCAACAAGATGTGAGACTAGTTTCGATGATTTTGGGTTACAAACTTCACTATAGTAGCCGGCCTAACTTAGTATCAACTGGTGTCATTATGATGGCATATAGAATGGTGAAATAAAATGTCAAATAAAACCTATGTGAAGTACTTGCACAAGAGTTTATGGAAAATGTAAGGCAGATAAAGCGAGATAAGTAAAAGGCATTCAGGTTTGGCTCATTGTTAATACACATGTATATCCACATTGTACATAAATTCCCTGGTATGCACCCTAGAGCTTGGAAGGATAATGAACCTACTGGTATACAGATCACAAACAACTATACGAGACAGAACAATACTATTTGGTATGATCAAGATTTATAGAGACAGATGAAAGAAAGTGAGGATAGCTGAGGAGATGGTAGAAAAGTATAAAGATACAATCTATTTCATGGTTGAAATTGATTGTGTGTGCTTTGAGGCAGTAGAACCAAGGATGAAATGGTGTTACCAAATGGGGTATGAAGTTAGTTCTGAGGTCTTAACAATGCAAGTAGAACATGTACTATCCTCAGAGATTGATCCATCCAAACAAAGATGAGGGACATGTGAAAAGAAATCTTCTAAGATAAGGGAAGAACAATCTAAAGCAACAAGGAAAATAAAAGTAGAAAAAGTTGTGGATGGTCTAGCAGAAAAGGCTGGTATTACTAAGAAGAAAATGAAGGAGATAAAGAAACAGATGACTCAGAATACTTTTGGATTGGCGAGCACTGCCCTTGCAGCCCATCCTCCTCCAGAAATTGAAAAGACTACAAGTCCACCTCCTATTGTAGTAGATGTACTTAATACTACACATAAACCACCCAAAAGTACATCGGAGACAGAGAAAAAAATAGAGATCTCTGCGAAGAGGACAAGGTCCTCCAAACAGAATTCACCACCAAAGAAGCAGAGGACTGAAGAATTAGAAGAGAAGAAAACATAGCAAAGACAACTATGGAAACTAGATATGAAGATGTTGGCGAACCTAATTATTGATCAAGGAAAGCTCAATCAGTTGCCCAAATATTATGACAGGTATGATGAGAAAGACAAGATTCTGATTGAAGATTATGTCAGAGATCATATGCTTGCATTCAAGAAAAATCTACTTGAGATAGAAGGTAGTATTCCCAAGGAATTGTATGACAAAATGGAAATTAGAAAACAATTAGCACTAACAAAGGATGAGAAAATAAGAAGGAAAGCAATAGCTGATATGCTACCTGTTGTATCTTATGATGAACATGAGAGGATATTGAAAGCAACAAAAACCATTGTTGACAATAAAAAAAAGCTGGCTAATAAAGATAATAAGAAGAAAATATGATGAGATCATAGAGAACACACATAAAGCTATTGATAAGGTTCTATTAGAAGTTGAGCATGAGAATCCATCACCTCCTAAGCACAAGGCTACTAAGCCTAAAACTATTCTAAGAGGAGAGTCATCCAAGGTCACTGAAGTGAATCTTGATACATCTAAGGATGCAGAAGATAACAGTCAATTTGTCAGTAAAGAAATCAACCAAACTTCTTTGTTGTTGGTGTGCCTGTATCTTTGGACACTTCGCAGGATGCAAGTGACCCTTTTCAAGGGAATGAGGATATTGTTACTGGTATTGATGGAAGCGATGAACTGAATGAGACTAAGAATAAAGTTGACACCAAGGAAGAATAAAAAGAGAGTTCAGGTGAGGCAGTTAAGGAAGCATAAATTAAAGTTGAAGTTAAGAAAGAAACACAAATATTATGTCTTCAGCTTTATGGTTGACAAGTGGAGATAAAAATCTAAGCACTGATGTAGAAAGCATAGATGAGGATGAACTAATGAAGCTATCTTACATAGCCTTTTCCAAAGCAAAAGAGAGATCTAAACATAAAACATAGAAAAAGTCAAGGGTAATGGAAAGGGCAGTTGATATTATCAACAAACTCCTACCCCTACCTTTCACTTTCCAAGAAAAGGATACAACAGAGAACCTGAACAAAGCATTAGATGACTTTGATAGTCACTTTGAGTCTCTGGAGAAGATCGCAGAAGTGAGAGCTGAAAAGACATACTTGGCGAAGAAACTTGAGAAATTATGCAAGTCTATCACATGGGACTTGGGCATACTAAGTAACACTATTGCTGAAGTGAAGACATGTATTGGACATTGAAGGAAGCTATACAGTTACTGTATAAATCCCATCAAGCACCTACAACATATTGAAGATATCATTGCCAATGATAGAAAGACTCTGGATAAGTTGATGCACAGTTGTGAGTCATCCTCACACACTGTCGCAGGGTTGGATAAAGAAGTGTCCAGACTGTTGGGCAAAATCAATGTACTGGAAACAAAGAAAGGGAGAGTGATAGAGAGATTCAGTGTGTTGAACAGTTTAATCACTCCTAAACTATCAATTCTTGAACAACACCTTTCTGACATGGAGACAACAGCGAAGACACTCACTAATAATATGTATAGAATTGAAGGGAGCTGAGACTTCATCATTTGCACTGAATGGACTGATCAATGTGGGTCAGATTTTGGTAAAGACATGGACTACAGAGGCGAAGATCTTGGAACCTCTTTCCAAGATGTACTTCACATCATCTACATTTTGGTGAGCAGTTGTGAAATTTTCTTGTGAATATAAATACTATATTTTTGGTACACCTTTGCCATTGATGTCAACGGGGGAATAATATGTATGAGTAAGACAATATGTACCTAATCAATAGTTTGGTATTGAGCACTTAGTCATTTTTCACTAAGTATTGTCATCAATGCCAAAGGGGGAGATTGTTGGCAAGTGGCCCATTTAGGATTGCATAGAGGTTGTCATTTATGGCAACACTACTCATTTGCATGGTCGCTTGGAGTACAAGATAGTTTTGGATATTCAGTTTTGTAAAAATGACTTAGTCCATAATACAGTTTACAGTGTACAGTCGTACAATTTTGGTCAGCGAGAACAGTATATAGAGATCTAAGTCATGCAAGCTTAGAGGGAGACATTTTGGGATATAGTAGACCTTCAGTTAAGGTCGCTTGTGTTTTTGGAGTTGATCTCTGAGAGTTACAGTCTATTGAAGACAGGCGAAGACAATATAGCAACTATACAGAGCAGTTGAATGGTCGCGATGTTTTAGGGATTAATTTGTGGAATACATAAGTGCTAAGTTGGATTTGGATTGGGTCCTACCCCACTTTTGTTAATGTATGATCACCGACTATGGATTTGATATTTGGTAATTGTTGGACATGTTTTTGGTGTTCTTGAGAGCCGACTGGAAGAATCTTTTTGAGATCGAATATATATGAAGATGTTTTGAGATGTGAAGATAGATGCGTAATGTCTGAATGCATTGTGATGTCAAGATCAAACAGAAGTTGATGCGAGCTATAATTGGGACTACTTAAGAATAGCAAATGCTTGTATAGTTCACTTTTGATAAATCATTGTAACATAACTAATTTTCTGATTGTAGAGCAGTGTGCTCATTGTGTACCTTTAACAGGGTTTTCTATCCCTTAACATGGAAATGTACTAAATGTCATATTCAGCTCCTAACAGGGCTAGGTCTCCTAACAGGGACACTATAATCCTAGTGCATTATTTGTGGGTATCATCCCTACCAGGGTTTTCCCTTGGCCAGGGTTTCCTCGTGAATAAATCATAGTGTTATGAGTTGTTTAATTTATGTGTATGTTCTTTTCATTGAAGTTATTGCATGGTTGAGTTTGAAGTGGCTAAATAAGTTTATAAAGTGTTGTAATACTGATTCACCCCCTCTCAGTATTATTTAATCCTATCATAAATAATTATCAATAATTATTTAAATAAGCTAATTATTTCTTCTCAATTAAATTAATAACCCAAAATAAATTTAATTTAATTCTGACTAATTTAATTTCTAATTTAGAATTAATTTTTCTTTCTTATAAATTGAATTTTTAATTCAATTTTATTTCTAAAATATTTCAAAAATAAAAGAAAAACCATTTCATGAGGAATTAAGAATTCTGAAAATAAAAAAGAGCTTTAAATTAGTAAAATCGTTTAATTATCCTCAAAATTTGAAAATTGAAACTCATTCTTTTAATCAAAAAATCAATTGCTTTTTGGAAACTGATTTTCTCCAAATTCATTTATATTATCTTCTTTTTTTCTCTCCTCAAAATAGGAGTTTCTTTATCTTCACTCCATCTTTAATTATCTCGTCCGTTCAATCTATTTTCACAAAATCAATCTCAATCGTCGACCAGTCTGAAATCTCTATATAACCCTATTCAAACCCATTTGAAGCATCACAATTTTTGAGAGCACAATATTTATGCAGGTTTTGAAGCTAATATTGATCAACACGTCAATCTTTCTATCAAAATTCTCAAATCTCTCAAGTTATAAGCATTGTCAGCATCAACTCTAAGCACCATCAAAACAACGTTTCGGAAGGAGAAGAGAGAAGCAATAGAAGCTTCAGATATTGAGTTTGCATTTATTTGTCACTCTTTTTGGATATCTGTTATTTTATTGTTTATAAGTTCATTCTTACTAGTTGTTCAATTTATTACATATCAATCAATACTACTAACCCCCCTTGTTTAGAGTGTGCAGAATTAGGTCTATACACTAACTATTCTTCAACATCGCCTATTTTCATTATGTCCTCACACAATTTATTTTGTCCAAGCTAATCTTTCTATAAGTTCTTAAGATCCTCTCAATGCATGGCCACTCTCCCTTATGCATATCTTATCTTTGCACCTTTCTTTGCCTCATTCTCTATTCATGGTGTCTTGATGGAGAGAAAGCTCTTCTTATTCTCTTGTGACTTCTATCTAACAATCCTTGTTGGAAGATGCATTCCCTTCTGCTCATGCTCAACTACCTCATAGTCCAACAAATTTGTCTAATTGTCATAAGTTCATACTTGGTTGAATTGCCTAAATAGTGGGAACTTTTATTCAATTGCCTCAAGTTCAACACATTTATCCAAGTTTGATGAATTCATCAACACCCCTTAATTAATATCTCTTGTCACCTCTTTTAATTCCCTCTCATCAACAATATTGTCAAAGCTTCTGTCATTAGGTCCTCACTAAGGCTTCACTTCCTCCTTGTCTCACCTTTTACCTATACCCCAACTTCCTTTTGCTATCCTAGAACGTTTTGATTATAGGTAAAAATAGGTAATAGCAAGAGGATTACACCATATATGCAACAGAACAACCGGAACAAGAGGCCACCAACCCCAAAAAACCATACAAAACAACTCAGCCAAAGAAACACCTAGACCGCTGCATAAAATAAATCTTTGGATAACTGTAGCAAAAGATAAAAGAACTATCGTTTTATCCCCTTCATATGGGATCGTAGAGTCATGTCAAAAGACGGAGAGGATTTCTTAGAATGTTTGCCTTTAATTGTAATCCATCCATCTTCAACACAAGTAGCCTTATCCTGCCAGCACAACGTTTTCAAAGCTTGAGATCCAGCACCCAAAAGTGGGGTTGAAAATCCCATAGAAACAGCCAGCCAGAGGGCGATCAAGAAATGGAACTATAAGGTCAGCTCCAACATCTATTGAAATACAATCAGTTCTAGCAGAGCCAACACCCACCGACTCATCAACAGAAAAACTGGTATCAACCAGCCAAGAAAGAGTAGGTTCAAGTCCAACAACCGAGACAGGAACAGAGCCAGTAGCCCCAACAGAACCTTCAAGAGCATTACAAACAGGACCTAAACCGACCATCTCACCAGCATGCAGAGGATTGCCAATATCAGGATCAACCTCCATCTCAGAGTGAGACGAGCTTTTCCAGACAATGTAGTGGTGGGTAGAAGCACCCTTCCACCAAGGAGAAGATTTCTTATTTTTGGTAATAAAGCCACATTCGGATTAGATATGACCAGTCTTATAACATTTACGACATCTAAAAGGAATACCTTCGAAGTCAAGCTATTGGATCCAAGATCCCAAGGATGATTCAATTTTAATATTAGCTGGAAGACCCTTCGAGGTATCAATATCTACCAATATGCGTGCAAAAGTAGAATGATACATATTGTCAGACTCATTATTAGTCAACAAAAAGTCCCCCCAAGCCCCACCCACTTCCTCTAGGACGGAGTCATGCCATAGATGAAGAGACAGATTGGGGAGCCTGACCCATATAGGGATAGTACTGAAGACTTTTGTGGAAGAATTGAAATCAGGGTGCATGGCTTTACCATAAGCATGAATTTTTCATCCTCCCAACAAAAGAAATAATCACACAGGATCATAGCTCTATCCTCAACATTATCAAACTTTGCAATAAAAAACCCTTTTTCCAATGGGTAGATGTTAACAATACCTGATAATTTTGGTTCCCATGTTCGAGAAACCCAGTCATGTAGTTGGGGAAGGCTAGGCCAAAAACCCCAAAACTATCAAATCAGTCCATGAGATTTAAATATTTCATCAGTGTTCTTCAAATCCTTATCAGCGGTAGAGGAAAGCTTGACAGATACAGACTCGCAGACAGGAATCAGGGCAGTGGAAGCCCCATTATCGGTTGAAACCCTACGTTCCTACCCAGCCGCAGCCGTCTTGGAGACATCAACAAAAGACCTTGCCAAACCTGCAGAAGCCTTAGCAGCAAGACCAACAACCCCCAAAGAAGAGGTGCCAACCCCAGCACACACCCCAGACTCAACAACTGCTACCCTGGAACGTTAGTGGCCTTGCATTTCTTCTTTCCTTATGTACCTTCTATCCAGCAACAACAATTTTAGATGTTTACATTCTTCTACAACACTCTCCACTACTTCGGACTAGAACCTCTCTATGTCAATCTTCTCCTTTGAAAATCATGGGAACTTTCTCTGATACCATTAATGATGCAATCTTTGAGGTCAAGGGTCCTAGTTAGGGGATGTCTAGTCATGCAACCTATGGCCACATACCCATATTTACACACCAACACATTTAGTGAAAGTTAGAGACAACATATAATGGGTAAAACATCTTTTATTTATTATCTTTTGGAAGGATTCATTAAGTTACATTGAAAGGTGTCACCCATATTATGTGCACTTAGATGTGAGCTCTTATTTCATGGTCCACTTGTAGGTGGCCATTTGCCTCACCATTGTCATGTACTCTTCATCCCTTGAATTTCTAAATCCTCTTACCCTCACTTTGCACCTCACATGGGGACCCCAAGCTTGCACCACCTTCTACTAGCACGACTTCTCAATTGGTCTCAACCCATCTTCTAGCAATTGAAACTCTAGCCCACTACCTCCTTAATAGCATACTAACATAGTAGCAACAATCTCCTAGTTAGCATTGGAGGGCAGGGGGCAGACAGGAAGAGATTTGAGCCTCTTGAGTGTGACGAATGGAAGGCTAACCTACAGTCTGGCACCTCCTTAGCAGGGGCAATCTTACTGACTACATGCAATGTCTTCACGGGAAAAACCTTGTCATCACCAGGTTGTTCAAGAGAGAGTGGAAGGATGGTAAAATTACCATCAATGGAAGGTCCGTGAAAGTGGACAAGGGCGTGATTGCTGAAATTATAGGTTTACCCCTGATGGGATGAACTTCTACAGGGAGAAGAAGCCAACTAACTCGATTGTTAAGAGGTTTCCCAAGAAGGAAGATGAAAAGAAGCTGTTAGAGTAATTTAGCAATTGCTCTTTAGTGCTTAAGTTTCACTTAGGCAGTTTCAGTTAGTTTTAGGAAAGTTTCTATTTCCTAGCAGCTGCCCGTTTAGGGTTTCGACATCCTTTATAAGGATTGTCTTCTTTGTATTTCATAAGGAGATTACTTTGTAAATCTTTTAGTTAATAGAAATCATTTCTGTTTCAATGGATTTGCAGTCTCTTTCATTTTGGCCGCCATAGTTGTCTGATTACTTCTATCCTCTTTCTGTCTTCTTCTTT
>MU227391.1:2097731-2108013 GCA_018584345.1 Thuja plicata | reverse complement strand
AGGTAAAGCCCCCCCCCCCCCCGGAGACAACAATTTGAAAAATGTGGATTTTGAGGAGGGTAATGTCTCCCCTACTAGCTCTAAGGAGATTCAAGAGGAAAACATGCATACCAAAGAAGTTGATTTGAGTGAGTTGGACCGACATAATAAAGAACTTGCCATTGATGTCCTGCAAATGACCAAGAGGGTGTTGTTGACTTTTACAGGCTCATTAGGTGGGTTTTCCACAAGGTCAAGGATATCAACATTAAACAAAGGACTCTCTCTAGCAAGTTGGAGAACTTACTTGCCTCTGGCGTGGGAAAAGTTAACATCATTATGCCTGGTGTTGCTAATTATCTGTGGACTACCAGCGAGAAGACTGTTGCTCTGGGCGATATTGCCAAAGTGGTGAAGGATGTCAAAACACTCAGGACTAATCATGAGAAGAATTTGGAGGAAATTCAGCCTAGAGTTTCTAATTTGGAGTCCACTCTAAAGAAAATAGGTGAGCAAAGCTACAAGATCCTTAAGGCTTCTGCGGAACACTTGAAGATCCTTGTTAGGAAGTTGGAGCAGACTAATCAAGAGAGGGCCATTGTGGAGATCGAAGGTGACAAAGATATTGGCTCAGAGGTGATTGTTGGACCTAGTAAGAGGACTTGTGCAAGAACGAAGAAGGAAGCAATTAAGCCAAACAAAGGCATTGAAGATCTGAAGAGTGATGCTCCCAACATGGATCAGTTGGTGTCGGATGCAGCCGAGCTTCTTAAAAACTTTATTTAGTTATGTCTATAGCTATTTGGCTTGTTGGTTTTTTGATGGTCTTTGGTCGTGTGTTGGCTCTGTCTCTTTTTGTGCCAACTTAGTTTGTTGATGACTGTTAGTCATAGTTTCATTTTTTATTGGACTTTAATGGTGATCTTTGCATAACTCTGATGTATTGGGTTTCGGGTCCCTAAAACCTATTTTTACTTAATCAAAAACTATCTCCTAGTTAGCTCAAGCATCTTGCCAATCAACTTATTTAACTTCACCCCTTCTAGTTTCCTAGCCAAAGACCCTTTTCTGAGAGAAGACCTTTCTCTCAATAAAAGCCCTTTCTCTATTACTTTCATCTTGTTTAGAGTGTTGTCATGGGATTTCAAGATCTTGTTTTACCCTTGAATGACTTGGTCCTTACACGACAATTTGTACCTTCCCTATTATGACAAATGTAATAATTTACATATAGCAATGAACCACCCAAGATCTAGAGGCCAATGAATAGCACAAGAGAGACAAAATATTAAATCAACTGGATTCATAATAAAATAATTTGATCAATATAATGAATATGTGCATTCTTATATAGGTAAGACATGATAACTAGGAGATAAGCTAGAGATAACCTATCACCCACACAAGGAGGAATAACATGTCTACCAAAGGTGGATCATCCTTCATTGTGCAATGAAGTATGTGCAACATGTGGAGAATAATAATGTGATAAGAGCACTACAGATGGAGACAACACATAAAGTGGAATGTGATAACAACTATCACCACCTAAAGTCGAGTTTCTCCTACACCATGTGCTAAAATAAGATGCAAACTCCTAAGTGTCTCATATGCAAACTACTATGCAATGCATTATCCAAACTAAGCTTAAGTAAAGTGTAATTACGAATATTTAATTACACTAACACCCCCTTACATGCAACTTAGGGGAATGCACTTAAGCTCACACTACTAGATGACAATGCAAGATGGGTCCTGACTGCTAGGCCATGCTAGGTACCCATGCACAATATGCAATGCAATCTCCCATAAAGCAGAGAAAGGGAGAAAACCTCATGGGATAAAACTCCCCCTTGAAAGAGAGATGAATACAAACAAGATGCATGGATGAAGGACTCAAGACCCCCCTAGGACTACAAACATCATGTATATACAATCTTATACCCTGAACCCCCCCCCCCCATAGGAAGGAAGGAAGGAGACATGAAGTTTGTAGTCCAATGCCTACAAACAACATTTCTCCCCTTTAGAAGAAGATAAACCAAGTACAAATGCATAAATGCTTCCCATTCTAGATAGGAACTAGGAAGAAAATTCCAAATGAAGTATGACGACGATATCTCTCAAATCTGCTCATGTGTCGCCATGTCCTTAGATGATGAAGATGCCATGAACCAATCAGGAATATAAGGTGACATGCAAGGAACAAATGGTAACTTATTGTGAACAAGCTCTAAAGACAAAGATGAAGTGACAACATTGTTTCCACAACTAGCATCAAACATGAATGCCTTTGAAAATTGAATGGGAGTCTCCAAGCTTGAACAAGCCATAACATAAGCATGATCAACTTGAACCAAGCAATGTGACATATCAAGTGAAGGAAGACAATCATGAATTCCAATCTCCAAAGACACAAATGTCTCCTCTGAAGATAAAGAGACCATCAATTATTGTATCAAAGGATCCACAATCATGTCAAACTATGAATGATGATCATGTAGAGTATAAAGAAGAGGGTCAGAGAGTTCCCTCACAACAACTAAAGAAGGATCACCTTCATCAAAGAGAAGATGAATTTCATCAATAATGTCTCTCATATCTGCAATGTAGGATGCCACAAACAAACCTGCAATGTTTGTCAAGTAGTCATCCCCTGAAGCTGCAGCTAGAAAATAAATAGATCGCTTGCAATAACTCACTAGAATCGCCATCAAGAGATGAATATGTGATCTGAACTAGAGAAGTAGGAGCTTCAGGTAGAGGTTCTCGGTCATAAATCCACCTAGACATCTTCCTTAAGGTATCAGCGTCAAAGGGAATATTATCTACATCATCAAGTAGAATGAGGCAATCTACAACAATATCAACTAGGAATGGAGGAACACGAGGATCTGCAAGAATCTCCCAAATAATGGTCCAAATCGTGCATGGGCACTCACTACGGATGAACTTAGGGTAGATTTCATAGAATAGAAATGAAGTCATGCTGCCACAAATCAATTTCTTGATATGATAATTCTTATCTCTCCAAATGCATTGATTCCACTCCATGACGCATAATTACCCCTCTAAAATTTATTACATCGGGATGTGTTGCTATCCCCATGATTACATCAATGATACACTTCTCACATTAAAAAATGAGATCAACAAATCATTACACCCCCCAAAAAAACATTTTTTGGATATTTTATATATAGTGCGTGTACAATTGCCACTTGTCAAATAAGAGCTAAGTGGACTTCTGATTTTGATGTTTACAACTAACTTATTGAGGCCAAATCAAACTCAAAATAAGATTGCTAAGGATCAAACTGAAATCCTAACATTACAATGATAAAAAATGACCAAAAAATCCCTAGAGCTTAAAGTGACATTTTTACCTGCTGTCAATCAAGATTGCGCCTCTAGCTTGATATGAAATCTAGCTATCCTGTTGAAACATGAAAACTCTCGCAGGTGGTGGGTTGTCGTAAAACGAGAGAAGAATCTATGGAAGATAGGTCAGTAACTAGATAGTGCTCACCTAAAACTAAAAGTGTTTGGGAAAAAAAAGGTAGAAGGATATGCTTGGGAAACAAACTACTACTAAGGTGATCCACCAATATTTAATGTTGCAGTAAGACTTAGGAGATAATTCAGAGAGGGGAAACACAATAACCAGCTAAACGAACCCTGCAATAATAACTCTATGCTAGGCTCCATTATCAGTAATAAAGAGGAAAACTATAGCGCTTTCACAATTCAATAACTTGAATTCAGAAAACACAATCATAAATCTGCACCATGAGACATCATTTTCTGCACCAAAACTTGAAAGAAAATTGATTCAACAAAGGTATACAACACAATTATTGAAATCAACAACTCACAATCAAACAATAACACCGAAATATAGCTGGAAAAGGTATCAAAACTTTGCATAAAACTCCATGAATCTGCTACAAAGTGTTCTTATAATCTACTCACAAGTATGCAATGTGAAAAACATGTGAGCCAAAAAGACCTCCAAAATGAGGTGAAAATACAATGATATAGGCCACAAATCTGAAAGAGGCGGATGCATGAAAAAACCCCATAAAAACATGAGTTAAACTATCAGAAACTGAAATCTAAGTGTTCCTCTAACTCCACCAAGCCATGCCTGACTAGAGTGCCACTAAAAATTCCCCCAAAACTGCTCCAAATCTCCAAAACTATGCAGAAACTGTGAAGGTCGGATGTGAAGAGAAATCCCATCAAATCAAGGATATAACTGCTGGAAACTGAGACCAAACTGCTCCAAAAACTCCCCAACTACTGATAACTGATAAATAGCTCCAAAACAACCCCAAATAAGCCTCAAAGTGTTGTGAACAGGCCTTAACAGCAACAAAATTGAACATGAACACAGCCTCTCTCCTAGAAATGAGCATGAGATAGGCAATCAACTATTGGTCAACACCTAGAAAACAACACTCTAATGCACTTAAAATAGTTAATAATATTTGTCGTATAAAATTGACAAACTATTACTATTATTCACAATAAATGATGTGCAAAACTCCTCTCTAGACTATTTATTTATTAATTAATTATTAATCGATTATATTTAATCTTTTAAAATGAATAGTATCAATATTCGTTTAAAAAATTAAATACATCACAATACACTATTAATATTTAATTAATAAATAAAAAATCATTCCAAAAGTATATTTATTTATTATTACTAATCCTAATTTAGCATACTTAATTTTAAAGTGAATAATACACTTTATTCATTTAAAATTAAATATGCTAGATTATCATTATTTAATAAATAAACAAGCGTATATTTGAACAAAAGAAAACAAATAAAAAATTTATAGTTTATCTAGATAACAATAAGATTGAAATTCAAACAAGAATATATAGTTTAATGAGTATTAATAAATAATACTCATTAAATTAACTATTTTTGTTAGAATTTCAATCAACAATATTATTTAGATAAATTATGAATTTTAAACAAAAGTCTTATTAAATAAAAACCACATTCTCATTAATACTAAACTTACAAATTAATGAATATTAATAAATAATATTCATTAATTTGTAAGTTTAATATTAATGAGATATTATTCTTGTTTAATAAGACATTAGTTATCTCCTAATGTCTACAAAACTCGACACCTACCCTAAGGAAGCCTAAACCAAAACTAACCATGGTAAATATAACCTTCCCTAACCCACGTGGAGGAAAACTAAGGCACGAAAAAGAATCGTGGGTTACATAGGGTAACAAACCCTAACACAACTCATTTGGCTCATTTGGTTTTTTGCTTGTTGTTGCTCTACTCCATGTCGCCACCAAGGAAGAGGGTTTGAGCTAGAAAACGACCTATTGTATGCAGCCATGAATGAACTTTCTAAGGTTATGTTGCTTAGTGCTTTGCCTCTATTGGTTTCTGCATTTTTTCGTGATGAGTGAAGCTATGGCTGCCGCTTTGGCCTTGAGTATATGCTTCTTTATACCTGTCATTACAGTGAATCTTTCTTTTCTCTTACTGTTATTCCGCCCATCGAAGCTTGATGGTAGTTATCTCTAGAAACTTCTGCTTGTGGACGACTACCATGACATAGGGTTTGAAACAGCTAGATATTCTTGGTAACTTTCTAGGGATGAACATTCTTCACTTACTTTGCCTGCGTCTTGCGCATGCTGTAGCCCCTGGTATTAAGTCAATGCAATGATTGATTTCCCTCTTGGATGGTAAGGACTCATTAGTACTATCTGCTATAATGCATTTATACTTATCTAACAAATCAGCAACCTCCTTTGGACCAACACTTCTTAGGGCCTCATGACATGGTTTCTCCTTTGTTGGTACACTCTCCTTAGGCTTAACTAAAACAACAAAACATGGATCTTTATCCTCCTTAAGACCTTATAGGAATTCTTTCTCTCCCACCATCATGACACTATTAGTCAATACCTTATCTTTAGGGTCTTCTATCAAAGATGTCATTGTGTAAGTTTCCCCATCCTTGGTTAAAGTAAACACATTGGACTTACCATTATGTTGGGCATTTGTGTCATATTGTCATGGTCTCCCTACAAGGAGATGGCAACCATCCATATCAACAATATCACACACTACTTTATCCTTGTACTCCCCTATTTGAAAATCAACCCAACATTGCTCTTTAATTATAGCTTGTTGTTCTTTACTTAACCAAGAGACCTTATAAGGTGTGGGGTGTGGTGTCCTTTTCAAACCAAGCTTATCTACCATTTCAATTGAAGCCAAATTCTCAATGGAACCATAATCTACAATTACCTTGCATACCTTGTTCTTAATCTTGCATGTGGTCTTGAAGATGGACTTTGTTTGAGGAGGCTCCTTGCTAAGTGGCATAAAGAGTGGCCTATTGAACATCAGACGCTCTCCACTCTCTGGTCCAACATGCTTGGAAGAAGTGTAGTGTAGTAGGAAATGGTACTTTGACAATCTTCATCATGAGTTAATTGTACTCTCTTATCTCCTTGACTATTTGTCCCCGCCTTCTCTGGACACCTAAAGGACTGATGTCCAGCTTGATTGCATGATTAGCATCTTCCAGTGAAGACAGTGGATCCCCTTCCCCCAAATCTGCCTCTGTTGTTTGACCTTCTTCCTCTAAAAGAACCTATGCTGCTGTTTTCATTCTCAGTATTCTAACTGCTGGTTTCTCCTTGGTTTCTCGGAAAGGATCCTCTTGGATTGAATCTTCCCCTTCCTCTAAAAGAATTTCCTCTTAATTTGTTATTTTGTTCACCTTTTCTCCTTTGCTTCTCTTCAATCTTGAGGGCAATCTAAAAACATTTATGAACAGACTCCATGGTAATCAATGTGAGTTCATCTTGAATACTATACTTAAGACCATAAATATACCTTGCAAGTTTTTGCTTCTCACTTTCATATATCTTTGCCTTGAGAGTTAAATTATGAAATTCTTGGGTATAGGTACTTACATCTAGGTCTTTTTGTTTGAGATTTTGTAGTTTCTTATGAAGCATTACCTCATAGTCCCCAGGGACAAATTGCTTCTTGATTTCAGTTACCATCCTCTTCCATGTGATGATGGGTTTCCTGTCTTCTTCAACTCTCTCATTTTGGAGAAAGTTCCATCAACTCAAAGCTAGTCCTTTCAATCTTGATTTGGCTATCTTCACTTTCTGATTGGCAGGAATGTCTTCACACTCAAAATGACTCTCAAGAGCCTCTACCCAATCCATGCACTCATAAGGATCTAGTTTGCCATGAAACATACGTAGATCCTCTTTGTCTTTCTTTCCCACTCTTTCTAAGGATGCTAGTATGGCCCTCTAATCTTCAGGTACTAGATCTTGTTTAGGATATCTCTCATCCTCTTCTTCCTCTCCCTCTGACTCTTCATTCTCTCCTCTTCTTACTTGCCCTTTCAATTTTTCTAGTTCCCTCTTCATGGTTATGTTTTCCTCTCTGACTGCCCTACTTTCAACCATTTGCTCTTCCACAATCTTTGCTAACTCCACATTGGTGATCCTCAGAGGGATCTTCTTATCTCCATCATCTCCTTCAGACATGGTGTCTATTTCTTTGCTTCCCAAACAGATTCTTACTGCTCTGATACCACTTGGTGCAGAGTGCACACAACAAGAAGTGTAAGTTGGCCTACCCTCTTTAACAATTGGATGATGTTCCCAATTTCACTAATCCTTCAATAGGATTGTCTGATCTGCCTTTCACAATACAAGCCTCTGAATCCCTCCTGCATAAGGTAATTCCTTCCAACTTGTTCAACTTCCTATCTTCTAAGTTTATAGTGTTCCTAGAGACACTCTTCCTTTATAAAGTGCCAAAAATGGAATATTGTCTTACAACAATCCTATACTTTCACTAAGGATTATAATCTTACTATACACCCCTAAGAATTCACTTTCCTCAATCACCTAGACTGTACAGTCGTGCAAGCATTAAACTCTCAGAGGTTACCTTATTCCTCTTCAAGTATGCAACAGTGTTCCTTTCCTCCAATGTGGTAATGGACATGGAACCAAGATTGACCAATATAGTTACTAAGATCCTCCAATGTAACCTTTTTCAGACCCCAAAACAATCAGACTTTATAAATTCTAAAAACACAAATCTCAGAGTTTCTACTCCTTCTCTGTCAGGCAGCAACAATGATCTTTCTTCTAATCTAACCAAGGCATATGGGACCAAGACTATTTGATATGGTTTTAGAATCCTCTAACATCACACTTATAGACTTCAAAATGACAAACATTGACTCCTACTCCAGCATCCCCAAACTATCACAAACTCCCTGGTCTAACTGATCAGATTAGGCAAGGATTCAATGGAATGGAATAAGGACAGGTGGATAAGGTCGATGTAGTCATTTGGAAGGTTACTATGGTCTTCAAATACTTCATTGCAATCAAAAACTTGGACCAATTCATCCTTGGCCCGTTGTTGCATGTATTTCTTCTTCTCGTTGGCTAAATACATACTCATTATTTAGCCTAGGGCATCAAGTTTTAAGTCGCAAATCCAATCCTTTGACTCTGGGCCTTTGGAATCCTATAGAACATTGACTTAACTTACATTCCACCCAATGGTGAAATAGTAAGTTAAGGCCACATCTTCATACCATACCCCAATTCTTGTGGTTTTTAAACCAGCAGTCACAGTTTTCCTTCTAACTCGTGCAAATATTAACCGAATCAAACCAAACCAACTACAACAGAAAGATAGTTCATCAACAAATGTTTTGGGATCACTTGATCAGAATATGGAATCCGTACACAACCGTACAACTCACAAATTGCTCAGAAAACAATGGTTTTTCAATAAAACTTGCTACAAAATGTATCCTTTGTCAATCTCTCGATTGGACAGGCTTCAAAACAACATAAAAATCCTTTCCACAACTGATCCAACCGATCCCAATGTGGTTGTAACCATTTGGAAATGATTTTCAACATAGTGAGCAACATTTTGAAAAGTTGCATTGACAACGTTTTCAAAAATGACAACTTTTTGGCAAAACTAACAACATTATCAATTAAGCATCCCACCAAGTGTGAAATGACTCCAAACATCTACAAAAGAAATAAAATGGTCAAACATGACCCTAAAACACTTTTGCAACCTAAAACACAAAATTGCATAAAAACACTAGAGATAGTCCAGTGAACTAAGGACTTATGGTATATAGATGTACCAATTGTAGAAGTTGAGAAATCCAACTTCACAGCTTGCCAAGAACACCTGCATGCAAAATACCTGTTGCAAAGAATGAAGCTAACGACAGAAAAAACAAAAACCCTTCTATGCTCAAAAAGTGAGAGCTCAAAATGAATTCGAAGAGTATGAAAAAACAAATACAAGCATTCGACCTTAAAGGTGAATGAAACCCTAAAAAAAGGAAAACGCTAACCTAAGAGAAAGCTTAAGTGAAAAATAGAGTACGACTAACTTAATAATTAATATCAACATGATATAATTAATAAGTGAGGAAAACTATGTACTCTAACACCCCCCCTTAAGCGAAGCTCAGGAGCTAAGCTAACCTAGCACAACTATGAAAGCAAGAAATGGGTCCCGACAACAAGGCCTGATCAGGTACCCAATACAAGGAAATCTCTGTGAACCGGAGATAAAGGAGAAAACCCAGTGGGAAAAAATCCTCTCCAAAAAGAGATATAAAAGCAAGCAAAAGACAAAGGATGACTTCAAGAGACTCTTTCAAAGCCATGAGTACAATGCGTGCTGCCAACCCCCCTGTGAGAGAGGGTCGAGGCTCCAAAGCCCCCCCAGAATGAAAGAACCCCTGGATCAATGAACAAACCACCATGACTCTAATACAAAGGAGTGAAAGGAAGTGAGCACTGAAGAGGTGACCTTGAAAGAGGAGGTGTCACTGGAACGCCGAGCTGATGCTCAAATGAGAAGACACGAGGATCCTGAAAAGGAATCCCCAATGCAAGTGGTATGACAGGTGTGCTGACACTATCATGAGAGAGGAGATGGGTGTCCTCTGTGAAATCCTCAACAACTGCACCTGGTGGCTTGATGAATGGAGTTGGAGGGTCTGGCAGTGCTGAAGAAGAGTCCTGTTGAAGAGAAATAACCTCAACAAGATGTGGTGTGGCAGTCATAGCAGTGGTCTCAGGAACAACATAGGTTCAAGTGACCTGACTGCACCACATGATGCTCTCGCGGAAGAGGAGAGTTGTGCTCCGATAATGGAGATGGTGGACCAAAATGTGTGAAGGTGTAGAGACGGGTGGAATGATCAACTGTCCCTG
>MU227391.1:2087035-2097244 GCA_018584345.1 Thuja plicata | reverse complement strand
TAGCCATCAAATCTCTTCTGAAAACACTGTGAATCATCATGGGGCCCCTTCTGACAATAGGAACAAGTGGGGTTCTGAGTCTTCTGTTTCTCCTTCTTAGAAGAAGATGGTGGGCCAGTAGAGTGCTGAGAAGAGGAATCAGATATCTGCTTCGGCTACAGCTTCTGAGTATCCTGAGATGACTTGGCAAGCAATGCCTGTGACTATGAACCTGTAAGAGAATCCATCTAACTGAGCTTGGACTACTCACGAGTTAACATGTCATAGAAGGTCTCAAAACAGGGCATAACATGACATGTACCCAGTGCATCCATAGTGGAGTAGAAGGTAGAAGTGAAAATCTGATAAGGGCCATGAAGTTTTGAGAGTATCAGAAAGATACACTCATCATCTGACTTCGTCTTTCCAGCAACCTGTAAAATAGATCGAAGAGATTTGAACTTCATCAGGAAGTCCTCAATGCTGGTGAATGATTCAGGTGCCACGGAGGTGAACTCTGCATCTATCAGGAGAATCCTGAACTGATTCATGGTGCCAAACAAGGTGGAAAACTTGTCCCACATATCCCTGGGTGTGGTCAGACCGTCCAGGTGGAACAACAACCCATCTGCAATATTCATGGCAATGAGGCCCATTGCCTCATCCATCCTATTTCTGTGCATAAGAGTCTCATAAGGCCTCTGTAGAAATGGCTGAACTGCATCCAGGCAGGACCATAAACCTCGTGACATGAGGAGTCTGGTCATTTGTGGCTTCCATGTGTGGTAGTTATGTGGAGTCAGAATGACAATGGATGTGTCCGACATTGAGAGAATAAGACGGAAGCAAAAGGGTCTCTCTGAATTGAAAATGCAGAAAGAAATATGCACCCCCCCACAACTATCAAACTGACTCCCGTACACCACAAGATGAAGCAAAAAAACACAAAGAACAAGAGAAAAACCTGACGTCCAGATGCAGAGAAAGAGGAAAACAAAGCCTCAACTTTGACGCCAAAAATAGGAGCTCAAATGGCGGAACTAGCGATCAAGACCAGAATCAACACGTCTGACTCGGAAACACCTTTCCGATGATATTTCATTTTTTGAAAAACAAACACCGTATGCTCAAGTTACGGCCAAAAAACCAAGTGCCCCTCCAAAAACCAACTCTCTGGAAAAAAAACCAGACACTGGATAAAATTTGACGTTCAAACGACCTTCACCAGTCTGCGAATTTAAATTTGACGGTCGTTAAGGCTGTCGCTAGAAAAATTTTCCGGTCGCCCGAAAGTACCAAAACACGCCGGAAAACTTAAAATTGTGCCAGGAAAAAAATTTGTCAGGAGGCTGACGTCAGGGATACGTCACCACCATCACCCGCAGGCTGTGGTGGCAGGCCAGTGGCGCTCCCCATGGCGGTGGCTGGCGAAGGGAAGAGTCGAGCGGCTCCCGGGCGCAGCACTGTCTATGGCGGCTGCGGCGAACGGTGGGCGGTGCGCCGGTGGGGGGTCAGGCTGCGGTGGCGCCGGGCTGGCGCGGTGGCGGCGCGCCCCGGTTGTGCTTTGTCTGTGCCAAAAAATGACCTAAAAAAGGCATTTTTTTTTTCTTGAAAACTGTGCCCGTACGGCCTGAGAGGCTAGATTTTTTTCCTGAGGTCACTGTGACCAAAATGGTCAAACCTTATAGGTATTTTGACTCTCCCGGGCCTTCTGAACGCAATGGTGGAGTCTGTTTTTTCTCAAACAGCTCCAGAAGATAGCGCCTCCTTCAAAGTGACAGAAAAACCCCAGAGAAACTATGGCTGTCGTCTTCGAATCGTGGCCTCAAAAACTTCAAACCAGGCAGCGACAGGGTGGCTCTGATACCATGTAGAAGTTGAGAAATCCAACTTCACAGCTTGCCAAGAACACCTGCATGCAAAATACCTGTTGCAAAGAATGAAGCTAACAACAGAAAAAGCAGAAACCCTTCTATGCTCAAAAAGTGAGAGCTCAAAATGTATTCGAAGAGTATGAAAAAAAAAATACAAGCATTCGACCTTAAAGGTGAATGAAACCCTAAAAAAAGGAAAAGGCTAACCTAAGAGAAAGCTTAGGTGAAAAATAGAGTGCGACTAACTTAATAATTAATATCAACATGATATAATTAATAAGTGAGGAAAACTATGTACTCTAACACCAATAAGATCCCTGTCCACACAAGATGGGCCATTACAAACTAGTAGGACGGTTAGACACGTCCCTTATTATATTTGAAAATAAACTAAGAAAAATCAAGTCCTAGGTGCCCTGCACCATGCTGCCCATGACAGAAAACTCAAGTCCCTTTGAGTTGCAGAGAAGAAAATATGTAACCGGCCTTCTCAATAGCCTCTTTGGACATCCAAGTGGCATCCTCGAGAGGTCTTCCTTTCCAGTGAACCAGGTATTCATAATAGATCTTCCTCCTAGTTTGTTTAGAAATCCTTGTATATAAAATGCAATCAATCTCCAAGGGGTCAGACTTTGGTAGGTCTTTCAACAACTCCCCATGTTGAGAGCTCGAGTCACCTACAACAAACATATCATCTGCAATACCTTTATAAGCATAGAGGTCAGCAATATTAAAAATGGCTGATAAATGGATATGAGAAGGAAAGTCAATATGATAAGCATTGGATCCACATTTATTAAGGATCTTGAAGGGACCAATCTTATTCACCATCAGTTTACTATATTTCTCTTTAGGCATCCTCTCCTTCCTCAAATGAACCATAACTAAGTCACCAACCTTGAAGTGTAACTCCCTTCTCCTTTTATTAGCATGTTCCTTATACTTAAGGGAAGAATGTTTAAGTTTAGACTGAACTTGCTCATGAATGTCTTTCATGACTGTCACAAAATCTTCAGCAAGAGCACTGGGTTTTTCCATGTCGCTAACATCCCTGAGTTCCAAGATACCTCTTGGGTGCACACCATAAACAATTTGGAAAGGAGTCTTCTCGGTACTCTAATTGACTGAATCATTGTAGGAGAATTCATCTTGGGAAAGGATGGAGTCCCAACTTGTGCCATGATCTTGGGTTAGACATCTTAACAAGTTACCAAGGGATCTATTAATCACCTCAGTCTGTCCATCAGACTGAAGATGATAGGCTGAGGATAAACAAACATTAGTCCCTAACTTCTTCCATAGGGTCCTCCATAAGTGACCAAGAAACTTAGGATCTCTATCAGAGATTATGGACAATGCCAAACCAAGCAACCTTACAACCTCCTTGAAAAACAACCCTGCAACATGAGAGGCATCATGTGTAGTCCTACATGGAATGAAGTGAGCCATTTTGGAGAATCTATTTACAACAACAAAAATTCATAACCAACCTTTGTCTTAGGAAGCCCATGTACAAAGTCCATGCTAATGGAATCCCAAGGCTTAGATGGAATAGGAAGTGGAGTATAGAGCCCTGCATTGGATGTATGACCCTTAGATCTCTGACACACCAAACATGTTCCCACAAACGTCCTAACATCAGTCTCCAACCTTGGTCAAAAGTAGAACCTTCTAACCACCTCCAATGTCTTATCCACCCCAACAATGTCCTGCAAGACTGCCACAATGCTTCTCCTTGACAATATTCTCCCTCATAGAACTTTTAGGAACACAAAGTCGACCCCCTTTAAACAACAAACCATCTTGAATCAGAAAATCAGAAAATTCAGTGTGATACCTTTCAGAAATGTCCATACAAACCTTGTAAATCTCCTTGAAGTCATCATCATCTTCATATAAGTCCTTCATGGCTGAGATCCCTGCACTTTCCAACTGTATATTTTGAATGGTTAAATTTCTCCTACTTAAAGCATCAACAACCTTATTAGTTACACACTTTTTGTGCTTTATAGTGAAAGTATATGATTGTAAAAACTCCATCCATTTAACATGTCTATGGTGTAGTTTCTCTTGTATGTTGAAAAAGCTAAGAGCCTGATTATCAGTGTACACAATGAATTCTTGAGACAACAAATAATGATTCCATTTTCTCAAAGATTGGACCATAGCATACAATTCAAGGTCATATGTGGAGTACTTTTGTTTGGCTTCATTCAGTTTTTCACTGAAGAAAGCAAGTCGTCTCCCATCTTAACTAAGGACACCCCCTATAGCCTTATTACTTGCATCACATTCCACAACAAAAACCTTATGAAAATCAGGGAGTACTAGTACTGGTTGTTTTGCAATCTTATTCTTTAGGAGTTAAAAATAATCATTAGCTTCTTTGGTCCACACAAAGACACACTTTCTTCCCCCTTCGATTGTATTAAGTATAGGGGTACAAACACCACTAAAATTTGATAAACTTTCTATAAAAACTGCATAAACCATGGAAACATTTTACCTATGATGCTTAAGCAGGTGGTGGCCAATTTCGGATAGCTTCACCCTTTGTTGGATCCATTTTCAAACTGCCCTTGGATATGACAAATCCCAAAAACACTAACTCTTCCTACAAGGAGGAACACTTGTCAATGTTAATCTTCAAACCTTCTTCATGAAGCCTTCTAAGGACCAAATCAATATGATGTAGATGCTCTACCCTGTTGTTACTAAAAATCAGGATGCCATCCAAATAAACAACAACACATTTATGAAGAAAAGGTTACAAAACTCATTCATCAAACACATAAAAGTGCTTGGGGAATTAGATAAGCCAAATGGCATTACTACCCACTCAAATAACCCTTCATTAGTCTTGAATATTGACTTTCATTCATCCCCCTCTCTAATCCTTATCTGGTGATACCCACTTTTGAGATCAATTTAGGAATAGAGTGTAGCCCCACCTAAACAAACCATAAGGTCCTCCCATAAGGTCCTCCATTCTTGGCATTGGGAACCTATATCTAATGGTGATCCTGTTGATAGCCCTGGAGTCAGGCAACAACCTCCAAGTACCCTCCTTTTTAGGTGCAAGTACTAATGGTACAAAAAAAGGATTGATACTCTTTCTTATGAATCCCTTCTCTAAGAGTCCTTGGATTTGTCTAGCTACCTCTGCATTTTGTTCTCATGTAAGCTTATAAGCAACCTTGTTAGGTAGTGTAGCCCCTAGTATTAAGTCAATGCAATGACTAATTTCCCTCTTGGGTGGTAAGGACTCATTACTACTATCTACTATAATGCATTTATACTTTTCTAACAAATCAACAACCTCCTTTGGACCAACACTTCTTAGGGCCTCATGGCATGGTTTCTCCTTTCTTGGTACACTCTCCTTAGGCTTAACTACAACAGCAAAACATGGAACTTTATCCTCCTTAAGACCTTTTAGGAATTCTTTCTCTCCCAACATCATGACACTATTAGTCAATACCTTATCTTTAGGGTCTTCTATCAAAGGTGTCATTGTGTAAGTCCCCATCCTTGGTTAAAGTAAAACACATTGGACTTAGCATTATGTTGGGCATTTGTGTCATATTGCCATGGTCCCCTAGAAGGAGATGGCAAGCATCCATATCAACAATATCACACACTACTTTATCCTTGTACTCCCCTATTTGAAAATCAACCCAACATTGCTCTTTAATTATAGCTTGTTGTTCTTTACTTAACCAAGAGACCTTATAAGGTGTGGGGTGTGGTGTCCTTTTCAAACCAATCTTATCTACCATTTCAATTGAAGCCAAATTCTCAGTGGAACTAGAATCTACAATTACCTTGCATACCTTGTTCTTAATCTTGCATGTGGTCTTGAAGATGGACTTTCTTTGAGGATGCTCCTTGCTAATTGGCATCAAGAGTGACCTACTAAACATTAGACACTCTCCACTCTCTGGTCCAGCATGCTTGGAAGAAGTAGTAGTGTGGTAGGAAGTGGTACTTTGACAGTCTTCATCATGAGTTAACTATACTCTCCTATCTCGTTGACTGTTTGTCCCTACCTTCTCTGGACACCTAAAGGACTGATGACCAACTTGATTGCATGAAAAGCATCTTCCAATGAAGACAGTGGATCCCCTTCCCCAAAATTTTCCTCTGTTGTTTGACCTTCTTCCTCTAAAAGCACCTATTTTGTTGTTTTCAATCTCAATATTCTGACTATTGGTTTCTCCTTGGTTTCTCGGAAAGGATCCTCTTGGATTGAATCTTCCCCTTCCTCTAAAAGAATTTCCTCTTCCTTTGTTATTTTGTTCACATTTTCTCCTTTGTTTCTCTTCAATCTTGAGGGTAATATGAAAACATTTATGGACAGACTCCATGGTAATCAATGTGAGTTCATCTTGAATACTATACTTAAGAGCATTAATGTACCTTGCAAGTTTTTGCTTCTCACTTTCATATATCTTTGCCTTGAGAGTTAAATTATGAGATTCTCGGGTATAGGTACTTACATCTAGGTCTTTTTGCTTGAGATTTTGTAGTTTCTTATGAAGCAATACCTCATAGTCCTCAGGGACAAATTGCTTCTTGATTTCAGTCACCATCCTCTTCCATGTGATGATGGGTTTCTTGTCTTCTTCAACTCTCATTTTGGAGAAAGTTCCACCAACTCAAAGTTGGTCCTTTCAATCTTGATTTGGCTATCTTCACTTTATGATTGGCAAGTGTGTCTTCACACTCAAAATGACTCTCAAGAGCCTCTACCCAATCCATGCACTCATCAGGATCTAGTTTGCCATGAAACATAGGTAGATCCTCTTTGTCTTTCTATCCCACTCTTTTTAGGGCTGCAAGTATAGCCCTCTGATCTTCAGGTACTATATATTGTTTAGGATGTCTCTCATCCTCTTCTTCTTCTCCCTCTGACTCTTCATTCTCTCCTCTTCTTACTTGCCCTTTCAATTTTTCTAGTTCCCTCTTCATGGTTCTGTTTTCTTCTCTGACTGCCCTACTTTCAGTCATCTGCTCTTTCACAATCTTTGTTAACTCCACATTGGTGCTCCTCAGAGGGATCTCCTTATCTCCATCATCTCCTTCAGACATGGTGTCTATCTCTTTGCTTCCCAAACATAGTCTTACTGCTCTGATACTACTTGGTGCAGAGTGCACACAACGAGAAGTGTAGGTTGGCCTACCCTCTTTAACAATTGGATGATGTTCCCAATTTCACTAATCCTTCAATTGGATTGTCTGATCTTCCTTTCACAATACAAACCTCTAAATCCCTTCTACATAAGGTAATTCCTTCCAACTTGTTCTACTTCCAATCTTCTAATTTTATAGTCTTCCTAGAGACTCTCTTCCTTTATCAAGTCCCAACAATAGACTAAGGGTTATAATCTTCCTATACACCCCTAAGAATTCACTTTCCTCAATCACCTAGACTGTACACTCTTGCAACCATTAAACTCACAGAAGTTACCTTATTCATCTTCAAGTCTGCAACAATGTTCCTTTCCTCCAATGTGGTAATGGACATGGAACCAAGATTGACCAATATAGTTTCTAAGATCCTCCAATGTATCCTTTTTCAAACCCCAAAACAACCAGACTTTATAAATTCTGCAAACACAAATCTCAGAGTTTCTACTCCTTCTCTGCCAGGCTGCAACAATAATCTTTCTTCTAATCTAACCAAGGCATATGGGACCAAGACTAATTGATATGGTTTTATAATCCTCTAACATCACACTTACAAACTTCAAAATGACAAACACTAACTCCTACTCCAGCATCCCCAAATTGTCACAAACTCCCTGGTCTAACTGACCAGATTAGGCAAGGATTCAATGGAATGGCATAAGGATGGGTGGATAAGGTCGATGCAGTCATTTGGAAGGTTACTATGGTCTTCAAATACTTTGAATAAATCAAAAACTTGGACCCAATTCATCCTTGGCCTACTGGTGCATGTATTTCTTCTTCTTGCTAGCTAAATACATACTGAATATTTAGCATAGGGTGTCAAGTTTTAAGCCGCAGGATCCACTCCCCCGACTCTAAGCCTTTGGAATCCTATAGTACATTGACTTAACTTACATTCCACCCAACGACATCGATTCCCAATGGTGAAATAGTAAGTTAAGGCCACATCTCCATACCCGACCCCAATTCTTGTGGTTTTCAGACCTGTGATTAGAGTTTTCCTTCTAACTCGTGCAAATATTAACCAAATCAAACCAAACCAACTGCAACAGAAAGATGGTTCATCAACAAATGTTTTGGCATCACTTGATCAGAAGATGGAATCCATACACAATCGTACAACTCAGAAATTGCTCATAAAATAGTGAGTTTTCATTAAAACTTGCTACAGAATGTATCCTCTATCAATCTCTCGATTGGACAAACTTCAAAACAACATAAAAATCCTTTCCACAACTAATCCAACCAATCCCAATGTGGTTGTAACCGTTTGGAAATGATGTGCAACATAGTGAGCAGAATTTTGAAAAGTTGCATTGACAACATTTTCAAAAATGACAACTTTTTGGCAAAACTAACAACACTATCAATTAAGCATCCCACCAAGTGGGAAATGACTCCAAACATCTATTAAAGACATAAAATGGTCAAACATGACCCTAAAACACTTCTGCAACCTAAAACACAAAATTGCATAAAAACACTAGAGACAGTCTAGTGAACTAAGGACTTATGGTTTATAGATGTACCAATAAGATCCATGTCCACACAAGATGGACCATTACAAACTAGTAGGATTGTTAGACACTTCCCTTATTATATTTGAAAACAAACTAAGAAAACTCAAGTCTTAGGTGCCCTGCACCACATTTCCTTCCAAGAATGTGCAGTTTTTAAAGAAACATTGTTGTTTCACTGAAAATAATAACCCATGCTTGAATTCGATGGTTATTTCTTCACCTTGTAACTTATGAGTTTGAACGCTCCATCTAGTGGTACCAGGGATACCACTTGGTGAGCTTCCCATTTGACAAGAACTTCATTCCTGTTTATAGTAGCATAAAACTTGACCCTCTTCCATGTTACACATAAACTTCATGTTTACATGTTTTAAGTCACTTGCTCACTATCGCACATTAGATGTTGCTCCATAGTATTTTATTATTGAATGTGACTCTATGTTTAAGCCTTTCATTATATTCCTTTTCCTGAGTCCACATTATGTAATCATATCTTACACTATGGATTTAGATTTCTTTGGGCTATATGACAAGAATGTTATATTTGTTGAACATCTATATTTCTGGCATTCTATGTGTCTTTTGATCTGCTGCTTTGTTTTGACATGGTATTCATTCCATGATTATTTTCATACCTTGTAACGACCTTAGCATAAACCCTCCTCTTTCTGTAGAGATGAGCATCTTACCTATATTCGTTTGGAGTTTCGACATTTGAAAACTGCAGCCTTAAAAGAAACATTGTCTCACTGTTAAGTATGAAAATTTAACAATGCCTCTGTAGATCTCAAACTGAGTACTTTTCCCTTTTTAATAATGATGAAACATATCATGTCTTTAAAATATCTATAAAAACTTGCATTTGTTTCGAAATGATGCCCCCCTATTCCCCTCCTATAGAGATAAATGCTCCTTACCTCCTACTGTAGCTGATTTGTTGGTTCTGAAACTCAATGTACCTCATTGCCTTGACTATCACTTGAAAGCCTTGAGCTCTGTTTTAAGCATGCATACCCTGTCCTCGTGCAATTATGGTATGCAACCTGTTACTTATGATTGCTCATAACTATTGTTCCTTTGGACAGGCATTTGATTCTCATGAATTTGGAGTGTTTCAACTTGATGTGCTTGTTGTTCTATTTATTGTGTTGTGGTTGTTCTTTTCATTCCTATTTCATGAATGCTATCCTTTGCCTTATGACAGAAGTATTAGTGCTTTAGAAACAATTCTTTTTTATTGCTCTTAGTACATGCATCTTTCTGCTCTGATATTGTTGATGCAATCTGATATATTGAAGTTTATCACTGCTTTAACACATGATACCTCCTTTCCCTTCTCAGTTGTTGCAACAAACATATATGTTTTCAAAACTCACTTGATCAACATGTTGTTGATGTATCACTGAATTATTACAACTTCTTCCCTTTAGCTAAATCTTCTATGTTCTCTGCCTTGGCTGGAATAAGATCTCTATTGCTTTGCAGGACGCAACCCTTGATTGTTATCATGCCATGCTATTTGTGAATGACACCCTTGGTTATGCACCTAGAAGATGATCTCCTCGCTCTTGTAGCTATATAGCATCAGTTTATCTTTATTGACTGTCCTATGTTATCATTATACATCAGGGTTACCCGGGGAC
>MU227391.1:2032636-2084684 GCA_018584345.1 Thuja plicata | reverse complement strand
AAGTTATGGTGAGTTGTAAGAGGTTCGGTTTAAGCAACCATCTCAAGAAGGATCATTCTCACATATAGCTCTTCCTGATCTCTAGTGAGCATAACCAGGACTTGACAGGGTTGGAGGGGCATTACACATTCACCCAAAGTGGAAAAAGACTTGTTGTTTTCCTGATTCTACAAAATACTAAGTTGAAAGGTTTCACAATGGAGATTGTGTTCCTTTAACAACCATGTCTTCAAATCCACCTCGTGACTCAGCCAGAATGTCCCATGCCTGAAACTTATACATGCCCCCTCAATAGCCTCCTCAAACTTCAGGCTTGGCCTCTTCATATCTCAGCTGGAAAGTTTCATGCGTGTAATGAATGCATGTCCCTTCGACAACCTACAATGTCTTCATACTTGTAATTGCACATTGAGCAAACAATATTAGTATAAAACTGATTCTCTCTGTTCTCTTCCTTCTCATTTGCATCTTTTAATGTTTTATGTGCATAAGCACATTGTAGTGCATAGAGTAATGTAGAGGTATTAGGAAAATTTCCATTGCTCAGTTCTTCTGAACAGACTCTCTTTTCCATTCTATCTTGCAGGTCTGATCAAATCTGGAGCTGTGGGCCCGGATCTTCAACAGAATTCAAAGATTGGTCTCCCATACAAGCAATGGAGGTTTTCCCTCTATCTCTCTATTTTATTGATATTTACAATGTATTTATTCAGATATGGTATTAGGAGTTGCCACAGCTTGTGTGGATCTGAATGCATTGTATATATTCTATATAATTGAAATCTGAACATTATCATTGTACCTTTGTAAAACAACATTTGAATAATATGCAATAAAATTGCACTGTCTTGTACTTGTATATCATATTTGAATAATAGTGAACAAATTATCAATGTTTTCTGTATTGGGTACTTTATTTTTCTGCATTCAATCAATTATGTAATTTATAATAGCAGTTACCCAATCACATAATTCAATGTAGAAGTAATTTCAACTTAGCAATTTAGTATACAAACTCAATTGGTAACATTACCAAAACAAAGCTATAATCTGATAACAGATCTGCAAAGTACACAAAATTATGCACTTTCAAAAAAAGGCACCTGAAAAATGTGTTTGTATAAACCTAAACAAAGCCTCTAAAGTTACAAAAATGAGAATTACTTAGCTACATCTGTGAAAAAATGAATTTTCCAAAATATCCATGCACCAAAATTAGAAAATAATTCCATATCTAAGAAGAGCACAAGAAGCTACCCCAAATTTTTAAAAAAATGAACTGAAAAAGGAGCTAAAATGAGTGAGTTATGGGCGTTTGAAAATTGCCTTCAAATCTGTAAATGCAATCCGTGAGGGGGGCGCTCAAAAACTTTATCCCACATGCATAAGGTGACAAAAATATTAGCTCTTAAAATAGAATTGCGCTCAAATAGCTAATTGAAGTGTAAAAAAGAGGTGTGCATTATATAAGCGCAAACCAATTTACCATTGTCGTGGCGCTGACTGTATGTTGACAATGTGTAAGTGCGTTAATGTGGTGTTGAAGTGCATTTTCCGGACGCCGATTGGGCATCTCTGTGTTCTTTGTTGACGTGTCAAAGGGAGTTGTTAGACACGTGTCGAGATCTGGACGACCCGTGTTGTGGTGGTTTTTGGGACTATTATATAGTCCCACATGCAACACACAAGGGACAAACACCTTATTTTTATTGAAGATTGTGCACACCAAACTCAAAACAAACGAAACGGTTAGAATGTTGTCATCTTCGTGTGCGGGGTTATCACATGATGTGATAGTCAGATCGGGGTGTGTGTTGATTGTTGTGGACTGGTTGCAAGGTGTCTACAGATTTGACTCTATTTGCGATAAACTGTTAAAAAACAAAGGCCCGAATTTGACCCGGATGCAAAATTTTACTGATTAAACTGATAATGCAGAATAAAATAAAATAATTTTTTCAAACAGATTGTACCGTCGCAGGCAGATCGGGTCGTACGACTCGATCTGTTAAAATTGTTTTGCCTCATATTTGACTTTTGCCCAAAATAGGCAAACTTATAGTCAAAATTCATCGAAACAGCCTCTTAAATGCAATGGTGAGATCAAATCTTGCTCTAGACGCTCCCACAAAATGTTGCTCCTTGGATCTGAAGTGAAGCCCTCCAACAAGTGAAGCAAAAAACTCTTCCAAGGCTATGTAATGAATGTTCCAATGACTCTGATACCATGTAAGAATTTGCATATAGCAATGAATGACCCAAGATCTAGAGGCTAGTGAATAACACAAGAGAGACAAAATACTTAATCAACTTGATTCATACAAAATACTTTGATCAATATAATGAATATGTGTCTGCTTATATAGGCAAGGCATGATAACTAAGAGATAAGAAAGAGATAATCTATCACCCACACAAGGTAGAATCACATGTCCACAAATGGTGGATCATCCTCTATTGTGCAATAAAGTATGTGCAACATATGGAGGATGATAATGTGATAAGAGCACTAAAGGTGGAGACAACACATTAAGTGGAATGTGATAACAACTATCACCGCCTAAAGTGGAGTTTCTCCTACACAATGTCCTAAAATCAGTGTCTCATATGCAAACTACTGTGTAATGCATTATCCTAAGTAAGCTTAAGTAAAGTGTAATTAAGAATATTTAATTACACAAACAACAACTCATCATACCCTAGATGTCTTTAGATGCCTCACCAAGTCCCTAGATTAATTGAATCTCTAACAATGTTAGTTTGTCTATCAACTCTATGAGTTCCTTGTTCGCCTATGTATCTATCCTTACCACATATCCGTTGCTTCTACATATTCCCCATTGTGCATTCTGCCCTCTTTGGCATTGTTGGCTCCTTCATCTGCATTCTATGTTGCTTGTCTCGTTTGGCCTATTTTGTTGTTTCTTCGCTCTCTTTTGTGCATCCCTGCATTGCTTATATTTCCTTTATACACTCCTTCACATTCCTAGTGATGTCCTTGATCTTGATCTTTTTCTTTCTCCTAGTGCATGTGGCCTTCATCTACATTTCCTTCTCATGCATTGCTTCTATTCAATGCCTTCTTTACTTGTTTGACAATCTACCTAACCAATTCTATATCCACATAGTTGTCTACCTTATGATTGCGGGTTTAATCAGATTACCTCAGTTTGATGATCTATCAATGGACTCATTGTTCCTTGCACTTGGTCATCATTGCTCCTCTCCCACACTACTACTCACCCTTGTGTGTGCTCTTCATGGACTACATTTAGTCATCTTGATTTTGGCGACTTATATGCTTTTTCATAGCACACCTTCATACAACATGTTTTCCTTGTACCCTGCCACCAACTCAAAATGCAACATTTATATAAAAGCTATCACCCTATGCCTTATTTTGTGTGAAGTTACTACTTCAATCTATCAATCAATCAAACTTGGAAAGCACATTGACTACAAATTCAGACATGTAGATGAACAACTTCATAAAGTCAAGAAGCACTTCGAATCGAGGATTATAGGAATGGAGTTGTAACAGCTGGAGTTATTACTCTTCTATGGAGTAATTTGCTGATATTGTTCATCCTCTTGATGACATCAAACTAAATATCTAAAACATCATTTCTCATGTCCTAGGTGGCTGCAATTTACAATCACATCATGGAGCTGATTGGATTGGAAGCTATCCACCTTGCCCATATAAGGAGCTCTCACCCAACTTTTGCAAACGACATCACAAAATAAAACATTACTTGTCATCTAGATGTAGTTATACCATGCTCACTAGCAGGAATGCTAGTGTAACAGATTTGTATTACAAATTTTATCCATTTTGTTAATTTGTTCTGTGTGGATTCTTATGATTAACACTGTCCATTCTTAATTAATGGCAATGCTAAAAACATGTAAGAAGAAGTCTAAAAGAATTTCTGCTGTGAAAACTATCCTTTCACCTGGAAATAAAATTGTTTGCTTCCAACCATTTAGATTGTTGTATACATGGTGAACTTTGACTCTCAACAATCTTTAACTGAAACAATGATGAAAAAGTAGAGGCATAACAATCAAGTAACACATTTACTGTTTGTATAATATTTGCATCTCTGGTACTCTTTCTTTTGTGTGCTAAACCTGCAAAGATTAACATGACTATCATTTCACCTAGAAATAATTGTTTCCTTGTGACCATTTCACTTGCAGTATACATGGTGAAATTTTGATGCTCTGTCAATTAGCAACTGAGGCAATGCTGACCAATCAGAGTCATAACAATCGCCTGACAACCAATTTAGTTATCAGAAACATGAAACTCTCAGATGCTTTTAAAATGGGTTTGTCTCTAAGTTTTTATTTTTACCATAAAATATTGAAATGACTTTTCCATACAATTCAACATCTAGAAACAGTTTTCATTTCCTAGAAAATGATATTATAAATTATAACATTAGCAACATTCACTCACGTAAACTATATAGAGCAAGATACTTCCATGATTTCAAAAAAATATGCAGGGAAAGATACTTTCATATTTTCAAGAGGTATACTTCCATATATCAAAAACAGGAAAGAGAAGATAACATTGACACTGAAATGACTAAATTGGCACTATATTGTGCAAGGATTAAACCACCATTGCCAAATGAACAACTTTTGTAAGTGCGTACATAATTCCTCACAACTGAATGAAAATAACTATAAGCCCTCCATATTCTTGTGTAAAGCATAATGGGTGTACCCAAAAAAGCTACAAACTAAAAATTATTAATGTAGCTAGGGAAGACACCTAGACTTCATTTCAGAAGGCTTTCTGATAATAGGTTTGCAGATTGATAAACATATTGATTGTTCAACCTTTTTATAATTCTTGACCTTGCCATTACAATGACAACTACTGATCAAAGTAAATATGGTGTTTCTTTTGCTCAACACTAAATTGGCACTATATTGTGCAAGGATTAAACCACCATTGCCAAATGAACAACTTGTGTAAGTGCGTACATAATTCCTCACAACTGAATGAAAATAACTATAAGCCCTCCATATTCTTGTGTAAAGCATAATGGGTGTACCCAAAAAAGCTACAAACTAAAAATTACTAATGTAGCTAGGGAAGACACCTAGACTTCATTTCAGAAGGCTTTCTGATAATAGGTTTGCAGATTGATAAACATATTGATTGTTCAACCTTTTTATAATTCTTGACCTTGCCATTACAATGACAACTACTGATCAAAGTAAATATGGTGTTTCTTTTGCTCAACACTGTATTCCGATTATCTACCTTTTCCAGTGCTGCACCTGAAGAAAGCCTGACCTTTTGGATGAGGCCATTTCATTAAGGGAAAGAAACACCATCCTGCCATGTGCCTGTAAATTTCAGCTACTCCAAGGCACATGTTTCACTGTAAAGCACCATATCTTGGCATTAAGACCATAATCCATGCTTTGATAATGTTAAGCAGACTTTCATAATTTCATCATTCATCGTTTTTCGTAAACTCTTCGATAGATTTTTGCACCTTCAGAGTGAGCATGGATCTCTCTTTCGGTCCTTATATGCATAGGATTCTCTAAAAGCCATCCTTCATCGTCACATAAATTAGGATGATGGATATACATTGGCTGTAATGAATCATATTGGCTGTCGAAATATTGTCTCATGTCAACTGCCACTTCTCGAACATCTGATTGCACAAATATCTGTTCACAAATAAAGTTCAGTCTCCACCATAACAATGTGATTTGAGAATTTTTAAATTTTAATTAGTTCCAATTAACAAAATAACTGTATACAATATTATTTATAAATGTCTAGTGCTTATAGTATGGATGCCTAATAGTAATCGAATGTGAAAAAAGAACTAACATTTGTAGTGAATGTTACTTCTCTAGTTCTATGGATGAGCTGTATTTGGCATTTCTTGTGTTAGCATCCTAACAAGCAGTATTAGAGCAGTGATTTGAGAAAAAGATTATGTGGCCTGAAGTCAGGCAAGGAGAACTGAGACTTAAGCAGCAGCAGCACACATGAGAAATATTTTGTTAACTTTTTCCCCTATTTATTTGCTAGTGTTTTTTACTACCTACTTCTCCAATCATTATCTTCTTTTCCTAATTTTGCACACCCTAATTTTGGACCCTACTTTGTCATCCCCCTATTCCTTCCTACTTTTAAGATCTGTTTTTTGCTCTACTTTATAGGCCCACACTTTTCCTGCCCTTTTTTCTTTCTCTTATTTTTTCAGCCCTTCTCCCCTATTTGTCACCTCCTATTCTTTCAACCCCTACTTTTCCAGTCCCGGAGAACAACATTCACACAACATTTTTTACCCAAATGGACCCTGCCATTGAATTCAGAAGGCAAAGACCAACTAACAGATCGTCAAAATCAGAGTTGGGGACATATGAGGCAAAAAAAATTAGTTTGAGGGCTATACAGCCTCCCTACACAGGTTTGTACCATACAATTGTGTAGAAAAATTCAAAGACAATCTGCAGTGCTTAGAACATAGCGCAAGTGCTAGCACAGGGACTTATAGTCCTGCAACCTTAGTTTTTTAGCCACTAGTGGCTATTAAAGCCACCACGGTCAGCAACAAACAGCCATCATCAACTGCAACTGCACTGCCCAGTTTCTTCCCTTATGGCCACCACAATCAACAACACTGCCCAAGGGCCCCCAAGGGCCCTTTTGAGCACAAATTAGGCCTTTTTTCAGATTGGCATAATATTTGATTCAAGTGACAAAATTTTGCAAACAAATAATTGACAGAAAGCTGGCAAGGTGTACTTTCCATTCATAGAGATCTTGATCGAAAAATTCTTTTTCTCAAATATTGCAGGTTGAAGTTCATTATTAGTTTTTTCTTCAACAAACCATATTTTTCACCTTGGAATTTCATTTTTTAGAAACGAATAAGCATTGGAAAGCTATTGAAGAGCACTAAACACCTAAATAGGCAATTTTTCTAGATCTTGTATCACATTCATTTTGTATCAAAAGTTGAACTTTTGGCCGTTGTGGGCCTAGTGAGCATTGTAATCTAGTATTGCAATTTGGTAAAATCCTTGTAATCATATTAATCATAAAGTGCCAACATTGTAAACTCTAGGGGTGATTTCTAAGACTAGTGAAAGGGGGGGTGTCTTTTGGCATCTTTATTCAATTTGTCGCATATTTGCATTCTGATTGATTGCTTGGAGATCGTGGAAGTTGGATAAGTTTTGTTTTGATCAAATGACTTCATTCAGATGCTTAATATGTATAAAGATTTATATCTCTAATTTATCATTCGAGGATTGTATCATGACTTTTGATCACCCTCCTATGATAATCTTTGATAAGGAAAATTACAAGTCTTGACAAAAAGGCATTCTGACATAATATCTCGAATGGCTTAATCTTTCGCCTTACCTTTATGGACTCATAACTGAGCCAAACACGCCTGGAAGGAGATCAGTATGGGATAATAATATTGATCATATTGAAGGATTGATTTGTTCTAGTGCTGATCATAACATTATGTGTGCTATAGTGGACATTGATTTTCCTTGCACATTATGGACTAAAATTTGGGAATCTTTGGAGACCGCCATGTCTCTTCATTTCTAGACGATCCTGCTTCAAATTGTCTCATTCCTCTTGATGATGCAAATGATGTACCCTTTGATGATGATACTTTAGAGGAGCTCATGTATATTGCAAGTCTTGAACATTTGGATGACATAAAGCCTTCTCTTCTTGCTTCTCCTCCTCATATCGAGATCACATCTACATTATCTGTTGCTACTTTAAAGTTCAGTGTTGCTTCTTTGAGAGCTTCCAGTGATTTCTTGCAACAAGACATACATAGTCTTTCCAATTTAGCTTTGTGGGATGATTTCTTGGTGAGATTTTCAAACTTGGTTTGTGGAGTCTCATATTGCAAATTCGGAGGACAATTTGAGGGGTCATCTCTCCTCTTTGATGACATCCCAATCATAGCTATTGTACCAACATCTTTGTCTTCGGATCTTGTTCATCATTATTCACCTTCTTCATTGATTGGGCATGTACCTGATTTGGTTGTGGCATCATCTCCTGTACACATGGCAACATTTGAGCATTTTTTAGAGACACCTATCATGAGACTTCTTCCCTCATCTCTTTTCTTGGAGATGAAATTTCTTCTGCATACACCATTGGATATATTTCTTCCCAAAGGAAGGAATGTTGTTTCTTGACAGTGGATTGCTTTTTGTCTTCAAGCATTCATCATTGGCAAAAGAGCTACTTCATGATGGGGAGAATCCACTATCTTCTCTCTACATTATGAAGAGGTGTAGTTCCTTTTTGTGGGGAGTTTCTTCTCTTTGGGTGTGGGGGATGGCAAGGGTGGACTTCTATGTAAATGAGTATCTCATCAGGCTTCATTTGTCGAGAGTCGAGACCCACCTTTTTAGCCACCTAAGCTAAGCTTAAGGGGGATATTTAGTGTAGGATTGTATTTTCTTAATGGGATAATTTATTTTCCGTTAGTCCTAAGTTTGTCCTACACTTTATTAAGCTTGTTTAGGTTACTAAAGTAAGTTTAATTAATATATAATCAGTGGATTGGTTGTTGAGGTGTCTTCATCCTTAGTGTAGGACTTTATTTTCTTAACGGGATAATTTATTTTCCCTTAGTCCTAAGTTTTTCCTACACTTTTATTAAGCTTGTTTAGGTTACTAAAGTAAGTTTAATTAATATATAATCAGAGGATTGGTTGTTGAAACTTGAGGTGTCTTCATCCTAAAAGGGAGGAGAATTTACTATATTTAAGCCACTTTGTGGTCACTCGCTATTGGTTGGATTTGCCTCCTCTACCCTCTCCCTAGTTCTATATGAACTCACTACCTAGAGTGTATTTTCATATTGATTCATGCAGTCATTTTCTTGCTACTTTTCTTTGAGCTCCTAATGCAATATTGTCCTCTTGACATTTGCACATCTCTTGGAATCTCTGGTCTATAATTGTGTTATTCATTTACAGTTTTATAGCTTATTTCTCTCTATTTATGTACAGAGAAGGTTCAGTAATAGTGAAATAAAGAATGTTTTGATCCAATAAACCAAATCTGATACAACAGTTGTTACACTAACAGTTTCTCATAAATAACCATACAAAAATCATTCATGTTGCATATGATGGATTATTAATCAACCACTTCTATTACGTTGATCGTAAAAAGGTTCTTCTAATAGAACGAACTTCATATTTGTATTAAGCATAAAAAAGCTGTAAAAAACCATGTTATGCAAAACCATAGTTATCCATGCTGAAAAACAAGAAATCCTTATATAATTTTGCAATCTGAAGTATGCAATTCTAATTGGAAACTTAAAAAATTCAGAAGAAGCATGGTAATTTTCATCATGTGGGGATTTTCTAATAATAACTCTGATTAATGCAAAGTCACACTAATTAATACATCAATCAGCAAAAGATTGTAAATTACCTGACCCCCAGAAGCCAAGTTGTTGATAATCGCATCTGCTAGTGGTTTCTGAAGAATCCTTCGTTTGTGATGCTTTTTTTTGAAATGCGGATCAGGACACTGCAAGAAACACCCAAATTTAAAAAAATGAAAAAATTATTAGATAATATACAGTTAGGCAAAATAGTTGTTTGATGTTTTAGTTTTCTTAGTAATAGACGACTTGTTGTGCCTAAATTAGTAGCTGCTTCATTTTTTGTTTCATGTTATTTGTTTGTATTAGCAGGTTGCCAGCTTATAAATAGCAGCATCTAAATGCATGGAATAGCATGGCTTCTGCATTTATATGCTAATATGGTATCAGAGAAGATTGAAGAGGAGGCAAGTTTTGAAGCCGGACTCTTGCATAGACTTGTGGGTGGCATTGGATTGAGTGAGGAGCTGTGGTAAGGAGGAGCAAGGCATATCCAGATCAAGAAGAAAGTGTTGCAACTACCACTGGGTGATTTATCTGCTTATCCATTAAGATAACCATCCGCATTAAAGCAGTGCCATCAGATTATGTTGGTCTTCTGCAGGGAACAAAGAATTGTGCAGTATGTGCAAGGGAGGTGAGAGGCATGAGATATAAGGAGTCAGGCACAATAGATGACTTACGAATCTGGTGAAGGGGTGGAGATCTCAACATGGATCAGTGGTGTTTGTAGAAGAGTGAAGCACAGGTTGCATGATGTGCAGTCAGGCACATCCAATAATCAGTATCTATAAAGTTTATATAGATGTTAAACTTTTAACTTTAAATATCGATTGTTCAAGCTGCATGATTACTTATGTAGAGAGGTCGCATGAGGAGTAGAGCATAGCAGTGATGTGGAAGTTTAGACCACGTAAGTGGAGCATGATGCTTGGTATGTTTTTAATTATTTTTAAGTGACATATTTTTATAGAGTAATAGAAAAAATTAGGGTTGGAAATTTTGAGCTTTTTTAAGTTCTAATTTATATTAGTTTTTTACTTTGAAAATCATTAAAACATTGTCCATATTGTGCTGGGTTCAAATTTATTTTAATTTTAATATCTTTTGGTTGAGATTGGTCAAAATCTGAAACATTGTCAGACTGCCTTTTGTAGAGTTTCAAAGTCATATGCAGTGGTATTTAGCCTTCGTGTTACAGATTGCTGCAAGATTTTTTAGTTTTTGGAAGCTAAATGGTCAAGGGTCCTGGTCAATGAGGGCTAACATACAATATTTACTATTTCCCAAGTCTCAAAAAGTAAAATGGGAAAAATAACAATTTATAGAATCATAAAATGCTCACCATTTCTAAGTACAGATACCTGGACCAGGCCATATGCTTGCTGACCCCAAGGATTTTGACAGATGAAATGAAGAAGCTTTAATGCCTCTAAAGTTGTCAATCGTAGACAGATTAATAACAAAAGTCTGAAATGGTACAGGGGCACCAACTCTGTGGGAAATCCTAGAAACAAATACCAAACATCAAAACTGGACAGGTCTTACATCTAAAGAACATATCATTTGTATCTAAGTTGCTGGAAGAAGGATTAGTTTCCAAAAACTTGTTGCAAGTTAAGGATCTCTGTGGTCAGTTATCATCTATTCAGAGACAAATGGATGATAAAAATATGGTAGAGTTGTGCTTAAAATGGCTACCACCATCCTAAAATTCACTTGTTGAATTCCTAATCTAATTGCAGGGACTGAAATGCTTGATTTTGAGAAATTGTCTACACTTCTTTTGCAAAAGAGTGCAGGTAAGATGAGATGGAAGCATCAATTTCATACACCGCAGAGAATGCATCAGTGCATGGATCAAGGGTAAAGACCAACACAACACTAGTGGCTCATCAAGTGACTCCTTCAAACGCAGTAATGCATCCGATAGATCAAATCGGAAGAGAAATTGCCCAAAAAGAAAGGATGACATTGCACTTCAATGGAAATCCAAGCAAGCTAATATTAGGCATGAGTTTTTCAGTCCATAAAAATAGTATCAATGCTTTTTAGATTCAATTGTATTAGTTTTTTTGTATTTAAAGAAAAATACACAGTTGAATCCAAAAGCAGTCATACTCAAGATGTGACACAAGGATTTCCATTTCATGCATCATATTTTCAATCAGTTGAGTCCGCAATCTGGTAGTTTAATTCAGGTGTATCTATACTTATAGTCTATACACTATACATGTCATAACAACTAGTATGTAACATTTACTAAGGATAAGAGTAGAAATGAATATGTTTTATTAGGTGCTGATTCACTATGTTAAATGATGTGGCGATGTTCATGTCACATCGAATATACTAAAAATTGTACTTTCAAGGATGTTTGGTATGTTCATAACATGACCAAAAATCTCCTATCGATTTAGTGAAACAACCAAAGAGTTCAACTCTATACAGCATTTCAAGGCAACAAATGTATGGTCACAACTCTTAATGATACACGGTTATTGCAGTCAGTATTAGGGAGAAGGGATTGTTTAAACTTGTTGATCCCAAGCTAAGCTGCCAGAATCATGCCCCCAGGGCTAGATCCAAGTCCAAGTGCAATCTTGGATCCGAACTTGCCCCCGGGTTCGTCCCGGGTCTAGCCCAAGTGCCCGGATTCACTCTGGGTTTGACACAACCAAGCCCACACTAAATCCAAGAGCCCAAGTCGGGCCCTAGATGAGACTCGGGCCAAACCTGAGTATCCCGGCACCGTGGGTACCCAAAAAGTGTCCCATTTAAAAAATAAACTTTAAAATGTAAAAAAGCATCCTAAACCCTAATTTTACTCTATCTATACTTCCTTCTGCTCATTTCACTTTTTCTTTCATCCCAAAACTTGCATTTTTCAACATTTTTTCCTCCAAGCTTGTTTTGAAGGTTGCTGCTTTTTCTTCAAAGGTGAAGGCTACGGAGGAATGAGACGCACACCAAAGGCTAAGGAATTGTTGGAAAAGGAAGATTTAGCCATCAAAGGTTTGTGAATCTTCATTTTTTTCAAGTTTTCATTAATTTTTTCACAATTTTTCAAGCTCTTTTATAAAAAAATTGTAGTTTTAAAAAATTATTAAAGAAGTTTTGAATATTTTTTAAAACTTTGTATGCATAATAAGGTGTTAAAATGCCAAAAGAAATTCATGTTTTGATTTTTCCATTTTAGGTCCATTATTCATACCTATTGACTAGACGTGGAAGTTGTAGTTCATTTGCTCAGGCCTGAAATGAAGAGAGCCCTTTTAAAATCAATCCAAGTTCGCCACTTTGGCATTATACGGCAATGATTAAGCACATGTCTAGTGTTGGGATTTTTCTTAGGTGGTGTAACCATTGCAGCATAGAGTATACAAGCTCATACTATCGAGTAAAAGGTCACTTATGCGCCATCCCTGAACACAGAATAAAAGCTTGCAAGGGGCCAAATGGCAAAGGATTGCCACAAGGTCTAATCCTGGATTATATTAGAGAACAAGAGGGAATCGACATGAAAAGCAACAAATCAAACACTAATCATGAAAACCACATTCTGAACCAAAGAATTTTGTGGCTAAACAAAAATGAGGCCCATCAAATAGGGCCTTCATTAGTGAAATTAGAGAGGTTGGAGATCAAAGCATTGCTTGTTTTTATGGCAATGGGATTCCTTTCAACATTGTTAGATCACCTTATTGCCAAGAGATGGTGCATACCCTTTGCAATACACCTCCTCATTATGTTAGTCTCCGGTATGAAAAGGTGTGAACCACCTTATTGGCAAAGGAGAAAGCTTCAATAGAGACATCATTGAATGTGATCAAAGATACATGGCTCGAAATAGGTGTGTCCATCATTTATGATTGATGGAAAGATTACAAAAATAGGTTGTTTGATCAATGTTATAGTAGTGTCCCCTAAAGGGGCAATGCTTTTGAAAGCAATGGATTGTGAGGGGCAATTCAAAGATGCAAGTTTCATTGTCAATATTCTCATAGCATCCATTGAGATGGTGGGGCCTCAAAATATTGTTTGTCATAACAAACAATGCTAAAAATTGTAGGGAAGTTGGGTCTATAGCGGAGGTTACATATAATCACAAAATTTGGACACCATGTGCAATTCACTCAATTTGATCATCAAAAGATTGGCACACAAGTTGACTAGTCAAACAAGTTTACCCTAAGGTGACTAATCATCACATGTCACAAGCCATATTTAGGAGCTTCTCCAAGTTGGAATTGTTGAAGGTAATTTAAATTTTATTTTTTATTTTTTTATAGTTGATACATGGCATGTTTATTTATGCCATGATCGGTTGTCGAAACATGATTTGCATCTCACACAATCGTCTTAAGACAAGTTGTAATGGTGTGAGAAGACTTGAGTGCTATGGTCATCAACACCTTGTGGAGTCTATGTAAACAGTTAAACACAGAAAGAACCCAAAAAGTAAGATCATGGATCCTTGGAGATGAGTGGTGGGATTGTGTGTAATATGTTTTGAGTTTCGCCAAGCCCATCATGAGCATGATTAGGTATGCTGAATTGGTCGCCCATGTTTAGGTGAAATTTATAATGCCATGGACTCCACAATGGAGAAAATAAGAGCAATAATAGAGGCCAAGGAACATGACCCGACAGATACATTTTTCAAATTTGTGGAATAAATTATTGTTGACCGTTGAAATAAGATGACCACCCCCTTACATCCCTTAGTGTTTGCTTTGTCACCAAGGTAATATAGCAAAGAGATACGTGCATTGTCAAGGAGGGTGGCACCATAGAGAGATGGAAAGATTGCTGCTGGCTGTAAGGCTGCATCTAGAAAGATATATTCAGATGATAAAACTCAAAATATTGTCTTCAAAAAAATTGGCCAGTTCGTATCTTCAAAAAATCATGATGTTTTTGCTCTTCTTGGAACCACTTGCAATAAAAATTATCTCCCAAGCATGTATCTCTTTATTTTTTATTTTTATTGTTTTTCATTTGATGTTATTATATTAAGATATTTTTATTTTATAATTTATGTTTTAACATTTTAAGTTTTGATTGTTAAATTATTAAATTAAATACTAAATGTTATATACAAACTCAACATGTTGCAAGTTCTTCTTCAGCTGAGAGGAATTGGAGTACATACTCTATTACACAAAGTAATTGGTAAAAAATGATTGTTGTTATTAACAATTGATCAATGTGATCAATATAAAGAATCTACAAGAGATAGAAATAGAAAGTTTCTAAAGGAAACTTCAGAAGATCGAGTAATCGATCTTATCTAAACTTATCTATCTAATTTACATATATTTACATAAGATGACCATTAAAGTAATAAACAATATTATAATATTCTAATACCCTCCCTTAATGGTCAATCTATCAACAACACCAAGCTGCCCCCTAAATTTAATAAACTTATCTGGACCAAGAGGCTTGGTGAGAATGTCTGCAATCAGATCCATAGTTGGAACATACTGCAACTGAACTATCTCGTCTTCAACCAACAAGCGAATGTAATGACAATGAACGTCTACATGTTTGGTTCTTTCATGGAAGATTGGGTTCTTGGCAAGCTTGAGAACGCCCTCATTATCAGCAAACAAGGGAGTCAAACCTACTTGAGACATTTGCATATCCGCAAGCATCTGACGAAGCCAAACTACTTCACAAGCTGCCTTCACAACTCCTCGGTACTTTGCTTCTGTCAAGGAGAGAGATACTGCCTGCTACTTTTTACTAGTCCATGTGACTGCACCACGATAACTGCCTGGCTTGATGGCGAAGTCCGTACGGTACTATCGTGCAGGTGCTATTTTATAACCCTTTTTGTATGGCCTTCTTAAATAACTCCTTGCGTTTTTTCACTTTTACAACCCGTCCTAAGGCATCAGGCCATACGATGCCGTACGAACACTTTACTTTTTTTTTCTTTTTTCTTTTTTTTTCTGTCGTTTGTACGGCATCAGGCCGTACGATACCGTACGGACACTTCTTTTTTTTTTACTAACTAATCAGACTATTAGAACAACTTACTGGCTGGCTAGGCCCGCCGGTGGGTCATCGCTTTGTCACCGCTCATGATATGGCTTCAATTTGGACCCATTTATTGTATCAACGACTTCCCGGCTATCAAGCGTCCATAGTTTGATTGCTCCGTTATCACCAACTTGCCTGACTCGGTACGGCCCTAGTCACTTAACCTTAAACTTCCCGGGTTTAATCTCATTCTTACCATTATATTTTAATACCAATTGTCCTGATGTGAACTGAACGCGTTTGAGGTGTTTGTCATGCCAAGCCTTCCATCGCAATTGTGCCACCTCCGTCGCTCACTGTGCCATCGTGCGACGCTCATTTAGCTTGTTGAGGTCGTACAATCTTTCTCTGAGGCTTTCCATATCCCCAAGCCTATTCTCCACGGCTATCCTTAAGCTCGACACTATGAACTCGACCGGTACAACTGCCTCCTGCCCATACATCAACTGGAAGGGCATTTGTCCTGTGGTGACCTTATATGTTGTTCGATACGCCCATAGCACTGAGGGTAGCTTTTCCTCCCAGTCCTCCTGCTCCACTCCACATGACATATAAATCACCGAGACTAGTATCTTGTCGGTGGCCTCGACCTGTCCGTTGGCCCGAGGGTAATACGGGCTAGACAGGGACTGAAAATCTTTGAATTTTGTTGTTAACAACCGGATGACATGATTGATGAAGTGACCTCCTCTATCACTAGTTAACTGAACGGGGATTCTGTATCGTGTTATGATTTGCTCATAAATGAACTTGGTCGTACTCAAGGCCAAGTTGTCCGGCAAGGCTCGTGCTTCCACCCACTTGGTCATGTATTTCGTGGCTACCACGATATATCGGCATCTCCGAGCCTTACTCGCCTTCAGGGGTCCGATGAAATCCAAACCCCATCGTTCAAAGAGCTCTTGTGCCTGGGAGGGTTGCAAAGGCATGAAGTCTCGTTTTAACGGCTTCCCGACCCTTTGACAGGTGTCGCATCCCACCACCCACTCTCGGGAATCGTTGTGTAGCGTGGGCCACCACAACCCTGCCAACAACACCTTCCATGTTGTTATGTCAGGGCCCATGTGCCCGCTTGTTGGGCCTTCGTATGCCTCCCGTAGCACGCTTTGAATCTCTTCCTCTAGAACACACCTTCGGAGTACTTGGTCCGGTCCCATTTTATACAGCAGTCCATTTATTAGTTGAAATGTTCTACTTCTTAACACCAGTTTCCTTCGTTCCCCGTGTGGCATCTCCTTCGGGAACTGTGACATCAAGAGGTACTCGCCAATGCTCATGTACCATGCTGGCAGAATGGCAATGCAGAACAGATGTGCATCAAGAAAGTCATCATTAACTCCCTCCGACAGTTCCCTGGATTTGAGTCGAGAGAGGTGGTCTGCGATCACATGGCTTTTTCTTGGTCGCACGATGATTGTGAACGTGAATTTTTGTATAACAGCCATCTGCTTATTCTGCCTTGAATGGTCGGCTTATTGACGAGGTACATCAATGCTTGGTGGTCCACATAAAATGTGAACAGTGTTGCCAAGAGGTAGTGTTTGAACTTCTGTACGGCATATACCATCCCAAGAGCCTCCCGTTCTGTGTTGTTGTAGTTTTTCTCGGCCTTCGACAACAATCTGCTGGCAAAATAGATCGGGTGATCGAGACCGTGGTCGCCAACCTGGGCGAGGGTTGTACCAATTGCAAAGTTGGAAGCATTGATGTGTACGTGAAACTCCTTATCCCACTTGGGATACACCATAATCGGTGCCCTGACCAACCTCGTTTTCAACTCCCCAAAAGCAATGTCCTGTTCCGTACCCCATACGTACGGCTTTCCCTTCCGTGTCAACTTGTCGAGGGGGCAAGAGACTTGTGCAAAGTTCTTAATGAATCGCCTATAGTAGCCGATGTGTCCTAAAAAGGACTTTACTCCTGTAACGTCCGTAGGGGCCTCCAACTCCACTATTACTCGGACTTTGTCGGGATCAGTCTTTAACCCAGTCTTACAAACAATATGGCCCAAGAGCTTCCCCTGTGGAACCATAAATCGGCACTTTTTTGGATTGAGTGCCAACCTCACTCGGTGGCACCGTTCCATGCATTCCCGAAGGGCTACCAGATGTGAGTCCTCGCCGCTGAAGATAGACTAGTCGTCTAGGAAGGCTCGAAAATTCCCCACAGACATCTTGTCGAAGATGTGGAGGATGGTTCTTTGAAACGTTGTCGGTGCGTTGCATAGACCAAAGGGCATCTGGTTATATGCGTACACTCCATCCTCCACCACGAACGTCATTTTTAGTTTATCTTCTTTGGCAATCGAGATCTGGTTATACCCAAAAAATCCATCCATGAATGAGTACATCTCATGCCCCACCACCTCTTCGAGGATTGTGTTTGTGAACGGGATGGGGAAGGGGTCCTTTATGGTGACAGCATTGAGGCATCGGAAATCGACGCAGATCCTGATTTGGGTGGTATCCTTCTTTAGTGATATCACTATCGAGGATACCCACTCACTTGTCTGCACTCTGAAGATGATACCCGCCTCAAGCATCTTTTGAATTTCCTCATCCACCCTCGCTGCATAGTTCTTGTTCATCCTGTATGATCTTTTCCGTACGGGTATGGCTCCTGGTACCAAGGGAATGCGGTGTACACAACTCCGGTGGGACCCCCTTGAGGTCCTTGTAGGTCCAGGTGAATACGTCCTTGTATTCCACGAAGATTTTGAATGTTGTGGTCTTCAGCACTGGATCCCATTCATCCCCTACTAGTATATTGTGTGGGTTTTCTTCATCCCCGAGGTTAGTAGTCTGCAGGGATGGTTCTTCATATTTGATGGGTTTCTTTGCGTCAAATTGGTGGGTTGGGCTATCATTGACGTGGGATTCTCCTTCCTTGTATTCCCCATATTCTAGTGGGAACACTTCTTTCTCTTCCTCCACCCCTAGCATGTATGTATGAAAGAGTTCATAGTCTTCCATTTGCCAATGGAAGAGTCCGCTCATCGAGCTTGTCTCATCGTCGGAGCATTCTCCCAGCTCTAGGACGCCCTGGTTGTTCGGCTCCATTCCACCCTCGTCCCGTCGGTCATGTTCCCTGTCGGATTATGATTCCGAAGAGGATGCAATCTCCTCGTTCACCATTTGGGTATGAAGGTCAATGGCAAATTTTCGCCCGCCGCTTTCCATGGAGAGAGTGTTCCTCTTCCAGTTATGGTTGACCTTCGCCGTGACTAACCATCCCCTTCCTAAGATGGCATCATACCCTCTTTTCTTTAGCGGGATCACCACGAAGTACAACACAAACGGTTGCATTCCTATTGTCACTTGTTGGGCCATCATTGTCCCCAGAGGTTTGATCTTGTGCTGGTATGTACCCAATAGATTGCAGGTAGGGGGCCACAGGGTAGGCTTCCCGAGTTTCTTCCATGTCTCCTCCGGGAGGACATTTACTCCGGACCCGCCATCCACAATGGTGTCTGTCAAAATCGCTCCAAGGATACCCATTTTTTCTACGACCTCACGATGTCGTCCATTATTTACCGCCAGTAACATAGGGTCCGTTGCTGACCCTCCAGGAATATTTGGGTGTACGGTGTCTACTTGTGCCGTGGCGTCAGGTCGTAAGGAAAAAGTATTCACGGCTGCCCTCAACTGAGGCAGGGTCTGAAGGAGGTCTTGTAGTTTGATTGGTACCTCCATTTGCAACATCTGCCCAAGTATATTATTTTTCGCTTCTGTCCGCCCGGAGGTGCTAGCCTATTCATGTGCGTCCTTCATCGCTTTTCCAATCTCTTTACGAGCCTCTCGTACTCGTTTCTCCGTACTAGGATCAGGGTACCAGGCCTCTTTTGTTTGGCTCCGAGTGATAGCAAGGACCCTTTCTTCCTCAATGTTCAGGTAGTTTACACCAGGCCTCGGACAATTAGCATCTTCATGATCGTCGGGGCCGCACCATCGGCACAACTTCTGGGGTGTGTCGCCTTTTTCGCAGTCACAAGCAAAATGACCCCACCGGCTGCATGCCCGACGTTGGATCATCGGTCTTCCCTTTGGATCATATTGTATCTAACTCCTATTGCTATTGTCATTAATTCCTCTACCTCTGTGTCTGTTGTTTCGGTACCCGTCGGATGATGCATTATTATTTGTTTGTTGTGTTGCATTCGCTGCCCCAGAGGTAGATGGTTGTTCCTGTGTAAAAAGTACTTGTGGGCCCCTCCTCTTCATGTTTTATGGGCATTCCTTGACGGAATGGCCCATGACTTGGCAAATAACATAAAATGATTTTCTAGGGCACGAGCCCTTCATGTGCCCGTTCTCCTTACATTTCGTACACCACAGTGGACCTTCATCACTTCGTCCTGCATTCCCCTTCATTGATTTGAACTCTTTCATCATACGCTCCATATCTTTTTGCAGAGCCTGAACTTTCTTATTGGATTCATCCTCGCTGCTGCTTTCTCCGGATTCGTCACTTTCCGATGAGGACTTGCTCCTCTTTTTCTTTGAAGTTTTGTCCTCACTCTCGAGGTTCATGGCCCGATCGTAGGCGTCAGCGTACGACGTGGGTGGTACTATTTTCATCTTCTTTTTTAGGGCACTCTTCAACCCCTCCACGAACCATCTCTTTTTCAGTTCATCGGCTAGCTGAGCCTCCATCTTTCCAAGCAGCTCTTTAAGCCTCCGATTGTACACTCGTATGGTTTCCTTCTTGCCTTGTTTGGCACTATAGATTTCAGCAACTATCTCATTGTCGTCTCGGAGCAACCAGAACTCCGCGTGAAATTCCTTCCTGAGGTTGTCCCGCGTGTTTATTGTTGCTTTATCCATGTCAGAGTACCAATCAATGCCAACTCCTCTTAGGGTCATTGGAAACAGTTGGACCCATTCATCTTTATCATTGACTCCATTCGCCGCCCAAATGGTTTCGCTGCTGCGGCAGTGTCGTACGGGATCTTCCTTCTCGTCGCTGTTAAACTTCGGTAGTTTTTGTTTTTGAGACGACATTGTTGGTCTCTTTGTCACTGGTACTTGATGTTGTCCCCCTCCAGGTAGGTTAGAGCCTAGAGAATGTACTTGAGCACCGTGCCCCTGTGTCCCTCTGACACTCACAGCAGCCCCGATGTCTTCTTTCTCCTTAACTTCTACCTAACTCTGTTGGGTCGTCCTAGCCTCCGTACGTGGTGTAAGAGACAAATCTCTCAACCGATGTCGAGTCTCCTCAATCAACTCTTCACTACTCCTTCCCGTACGGTGTCCATCACCCTCCGCCTGGTTGCCTTGCCTTTCGTCCAGTCGGTGTTCCTCACCCTCCACCTAGTTGCCTTGCCCTTCGTCCAGTCGGTCCGCCGCCAACCGTCTCAGCCTCTGTCTCCTTTCGGCCTATTGTTCTAGGATCAAGGCACGTTGGGCGGCTTCACATTCCTCTACGTATTCTTTTTTATTTTTATATTTGTTTAAAAGATTGGGCATCAATTCATGCAATAAACCATCATATATATTAAAATGAAACACTTTGTATTAATTCATACTTCGTATACAAAAGATGTCAGTCTTCTGACATTATTACAAAAGTGTCTTCTTTATTCTTTATCCTCCCTTCGGGGGAGTCATGGTTCAGTAATTGCTTCCCCTTCGTTGGGTTCCATCACATTCCTCCTCTTCACGGCAATTGTTCTCTTCGTAACGACGGAGAATTTGTTGTCGTCATTGCTCCCTCTCAATTTCTTCCCTTCAGTTCCTCTGTGCCAGAGATGTTTGCGCCAGTAACCGAGGAAGGTGCTCCAACAACCGATTGACCACCCGACTTACTTCTAGAGCGTCCCACACGGCACCCTCGGGAACTTCTGCCTCCACAACCTCTCTCCTTACGTACGTCTCAATGGCCACCCGTAACAGGATCACGAAGTCCGAGGTCAAAGTGTTTTCGCCCTCATACAGTTCACGCAGTCCATCCTCATTCGTGCTGGTGCCTACATCGAGGGGTTGGCTCATTCTCACGCCATTTGTCACTTCCTAGATTCAACTAGCAGCAGTGCCAAATGTTTGCCTCCTAGGGTAAACTAGTTAATTACAGAAGTGAATGCATAGAACATGATAGGAATAAAGCAAAGAACAATTCTTCCATTCATTCATCCGCAACGGTTACAATATTATAGCTTATGTTCATAACATGATATCTTACCCGAAGGTGGTACAAGAATATAAAGAACCGAAGGGGCGCGACGGTTGGCAACCGTGCTCCAACTACCGAGCCTCGGGTCACTAACTAATTCCCAACGACAACATTAATTACATTATTCCCGACAACATTGGTGTTTTGATTTGTCTTTGGCAAGAGAACAGAAAATGGAACAATGTGTATGGTAGAACCATCCTTCAAATTCGGAGGAAAAATCGCCTAGATTTAAACTAAGCCTAAACCTAAGCTAAACTAACCCTCAACACCATAGACAAAATATACAAATATCAACAACATACAATAATGTCATGGTGGCAAGGGGGTTACCCGTTAAATGAATGTCTACTTTCTTAATGTCATGGTGGCAAGGGGGTTACCCGTTAAATGAATGACTACTTTCTTACATTTTCGCCTCAGCTTACAAGTACCAGACTGATAATAGTCGTCTTGCAAGCAAGATTTTCAAATTTAACAAATGTAACCAACCCATCTAAGATTCTAAACACACAAATGAAGCCTTCCAACTATTTAAAACAGAGAACAACTATTTGGTGCAAACAAGATTCTGAAATAAAAGACAATTTGAACAAAGAACAACACACGAGTTCAAAGACTAAACAGCTAATTTGCACGCAAAGTTATAAACCTAGATGAATAAAATAACATTAACACAAAGCTTGACACTTATTATTCATTCTCAATCAAACAATGAATTTACAACACAGATGAACCCGCTTGAATAATAATTTCAACAGGATAAGTTCTATACTGATGTCGTATTGGGCAAACTAGCCGTGTAGTCTTTTGAATGGTGTGTCATTCTTTCTTCAAATTGCCATTTCTTTCAACATTTTGTTTGCACTAAACAGCTAGTCTTTGTTTTAGCCAGCTAGAAGGTTCTGTTTGTGCGTTTAGACAGGTTAGTTTTATTTGTTAGATTTGAAAATCTTGCTTGCAATCTGGTACCTATAATTTGAAGCAAAAACAGATGTTAGTCATTTATTTATCAGTTTTTGTGTTCTACATATGTATATATAAGGTTACTTGTTTTTTTTTCATTCTGTTCATAGCAGCACAGTAAAGAAATGAAGGAACAGATTAAGTAGCAAGCTCCTTAAAGTCACATGATAGAGGCTAGATATTCAAGAAAAGAGTTCATTTTGAGACGACCACACAAATAAAACCAGACAAAGGATGTAAGAAAGTGCAGCTAGAGGAAGTTTAAGTGGCAATAAGTTCATAATCCCAAGATGGTAAGTTGGAAGCCAAGAAATGGAAGGAATATCACATGCCTTATGTAATATTATGTAAATTTTGTAAATAGTCCTTAGTGTCCTATAGAATCAAAAGATTCTAAACAATCATCCTAATGATAAACTGAAGTTGAACAGTCATCTTAAAGATGTACTGAAAGGGCATATTGTTGATCGACTTGTACAATGTTTCTCATTTCATGAATATAATTTTAGGTTTCCGTCTACATTTTATTTGCATTTTTTGGGGTTCAATTATTTGACCTACCATTGGTATCAAAGCACAAGCTACTTTTTCATTTTTGTTGCCCTTCATTTTTTGTACCATTCATCTAGGTCAAAATACACACTTCACCCTCATTAAATATACAAACTTTGGAATAGAATGGAGGAACTAGGAGTTCAAAATGAGCTTAGAGCTGCAGTTCATAAGCTTTATGAGCAGGTCAAGGCTAAAATCAGAACCGCGGATGGGATGTCAGAATGTTTTGGCAGTGATATTGGTGTCAAACAAGTCTATTGGCTTTCCCCAACTTTCATTCGGCTATACATTGATAAGTTAGAAGGATGGCTAAACAAGACAAGTGGAGAAGGAGTTCAGTTGGCTAAATATATAATAAAATTACTTCTGCATGCGGATGATCTCATTTAAATTGCTAAAACAGCTTATGGTTTATGGGAACACTTGAAGGCACTTGAAACCTTTTGTCAAGAGGTTGGATGCAAGTGAATGTTAGCAAACCCAAAGTAAAGATCCTCTCTTTGAAAAGAAATTAAAAAAAGACACAAAATAACTTCCTTTTTGAAGGCAATCTGTTAGAAGTGGTGAATTAGTACAAATACCTTGGGATTGATTTTCACAACAAACTCAATGGGGAAACATGCAAAGCAAAAAGAATTCAAGGAGGATGGGAAGCACTATATTCCTTACAAAATATATGTAGGAATGTAGAGTCATGGGATTGGAAAACCAAGATAATGTTTTTTGGTTTGTTGGTCACCCCGGTGATCCTCTACAAATGTGAAATGTGGGGCAGCAGTATGTCAAATCAGAAATGGAGACAAGTAGAAAGAATTCAATAATATCCAATCACAAGCAGTCTCAAAATTAATATCGTTGCCTCGAACGAGATTTTATTAGCAGAAACTAGCATTTTCCCTTTGGAAGCATCGGCGATGGTCCGTTTGTTAAGTTACCTAAAGAAGACTCAAAATATGGAAAAACACCATTGACGTAAGAACCCCTGCTGGTTCTAACTTTGAAATGTTACTGCAATAATTCTCTTTTGACTCAGAATAAGAAATGTTTTTATAATTCTTTGCAAATATGTGTTTTTGTATTTTCTCAGTATTTGAACAAGATTGCAATTGCACCAAATGATATTAAACAATATTTAAACCACATAATACTCATGTCATAATTCATAATCAAATCACCATACATGAATTAACAACTATCAACATGGCAAACTAATATCGAAAGGAGCACACTACCTCACAACTTCCCTTCAATACGCTGGATGTAATGCAAATTTTACTGGCCGCAATGCATGTGAATGCTGGCGCAATGCATGTGAATACTGGCCGCAGCTCCCAGTATGGTTGCGGCTTACTAGCATAGGTGGCTGCGCAGACTGAGCCAATGTTGGTGGCTCACGCAAGAAGGCCACGGTTGGAAGTACTGGCCGCGGCTTTAGATGGATGCCTCGAGACATTTCAAAATGTGCACACATATTCAGACTGGACTCCATTCTTCCTCCTTCCAATGCTGAATCAATTCTGAAACTCACAGTCACAATTCATTGGTATTAAACCAACTCAAAGTGCAAATCCTTGTATTGCATTTACAATGCAATCCTCCCAAACTTCTTGAAACCCTCTCCTTGAAATCTTGACTCCAAGCAAACTCATAAAAATCCAAAATGATCAAAAGGTAATCATGAGAGGTTTCAAAATCCCTTTTTAAGGGAAACATGTCTTCTTCCACAAGGCTTGATCTGCAGCTTCAAGAAGAAGCTTTTAATAACTTACATAATACTTCCCCTTAAAAGTTTGGATAAATAAAATACATCCTTCCGATATAATCTTTCTCCTTTTCACTTAAAACCCACACATAAGGCAATATAATCATCATTAATAAATTAATGATTTAACTTTAATATAAGCCCATATATGTAATTAATTAAGAAAACTTAATTAATTAACCATAACCGCTCCAAGCCAATTCTAATCAAACTGCACAGTCGAACCACCTGACCAGGCACTCTACCAGAAATAGAAACTGACAGACAAGGACTTACTATAAATAGTAAATACTCTCCCAAAGACCCTCAAATCCAGTCATTAACCCGCGAGGGTTGCCAAGATGGCCTAACAAAGCATGTCTCCAGACACCTGCTAAATCAAGGACATTATAGTCCTCCCTCCCCAAGATTGCTTGTCCTCGAGCAATCATCGAAACATGACACATCAATCCACCCGGATCCCAAGGATAAAAACGTGTAATTTCCCTATCATCACCAACTGATTTCTGAACAGACAACACTATCTAAACAATCAACAACATCAATGAAACCAAACTCAACGCCTGAACTGGCGTTGCCGAAGCCAGAGCATCACATGGACACAACTCAAGGAGCAGACTAGTCTTGTCACCTTTCTCATCATAAGATAAGTTGTCCAACCAATCACCAAACTCATGCATTGAAGAATTTCGCACCTGGAAGATGTCCTGCACATGAAAATCGAAAGTGAAGTTGTATACGCTCCTCATTGTATACACCTCAGATAACTCCTCGGAATACCCTGTCTGAAACCCGGTAAGTACTGACTGAATCCCAAGCACACTAGTGGAATCCCAAACATCATCCTCACACCTCACCAAAGGGAAACCAACATCCGACTCAGAAATGGGTTGTCCCTACTCTCCTATACACAAAGAGACATAGTATGCAAACTCCCCTCTGTGATACCTGGCAACACATAACTCCTGCCTTGATACTCAAATTTCATCTCCATCGAGCGCAGGCTAAGATAAAACACCTCGATATCCTGTAACCACTGCATGCCCAACACCACATCCATCTCCCCCAAGTTAATCACATAAAAATCTGACTGCATCTCATAGTCACCAAGAGATAATGAAAGATGACGTATACGTCTGGCACAGGTAAGGGTGTAGCCATCTGCCACCCTGACTCGGAACCCGTCAAACTCCTCCACTGGAAGACCACACCGCCTAACCAAACTATGCGTAGCCCCAGTGTCTAACATAGAAATACACTGATGTCCACCCACCAATCCTCTCATCCTGAAAGCAGAGGGACGCGGTACAGTAGTAGACAACACTATGGGCAATAGACTAGCATCAAGACCAAACTTTGTAGTGACTCTCTGGCCCTCATCAATATCTGAATCAACAGGCTAATGAGAAGTCTCAGCTTCAACCTCATCATAATACACCCACATAGAATGGTTTGCCTTACTCTTAGGCCTCAAAGGACAAGTGTGCTCTCTGTCAAAAGGCCCTTTACACCAAAAGCAAAGTTGTCTCCTCAGATCCTCACGGGTTGCCTCATCATGTTTCCCAGCAAATTTCTTTTTGTCATCAACTACTGGTGGGGGTACCTCATTTACTGGTAATGTAGTGGTTTTAGGCTGCGCTTGCCCTTTAGAAGCTGCAAGCTCCATGTTCCTTGCTTTCTTGATGGCCCCTTGTAGGAACTGAAGATCAAATGCCCTAAGCCACCCCCTTAAAGGCTCCTGTAATCCCTCTGTAATAACATAACCAATCGTTTCTCTGTCATATTAGGAACCATGACAAAGAGTCTCAGGAACTTAGGAATAAAGGATTCTAGACTACCGGTCTGCCTGAGCTGAGCAAGGTCCCGGAAATAAGTTTTTGGATCCTTCTAATCAAAATGTTCTACCAATCCATCTACAAACTCGTGATAGGATACAATTTGGTCATGATGTAAGGAGACCAACCCATGGTACCACCAGTCATGGGCTATACCATCTAAATGCAGAACAGCAAACCTGATGGCGTCCTCTTCAGACATAGGATGTAAAGTCAAATAAGTGTCGAGCTTGTGAATCCAAGCTCTGGCTGTCATCTTCCCACTCCCATCAAAGTGTGTCAAGGTCAGTTTGTTGGTTGCCTGTTTCAATTCATGGTTCACATGTCGCTGTCTCCCATCACCTTTAGAACGTTCTCTTCTGAGTCATGAACCTGTCAAAAAAGGTGTTGTTTTACTTCCTATGGTAAAGCATCCCACTCAGTGTGCAAAGCTAATATGTCATCAGTAAATGATACCTCCTCATCAATGCTAATGGTATCAACCTCAGGTCTCAGAAAAGTAGGACGTAAAGGTTTGTCCTGTGTACCTGTCAAATCAACTCTGGACCTGTGAGAATTCGCTGAGATACTCCGTGTATCTCTATCCCTGCCCTGATCTCGTGGCAATGAAATGCGTTGGAGAGTATTAGACAAATTTTGTAATACAATAGCCATCTGTTGTTGGCCAGCTGCCGACTCCTACTGACTGTGTGCAATATTTTTGAGCATTGTCCTAGCTTCTCTTTCTTCATCAATACCTGTATTATCCGGAATTCTCTCTTCCATATTTCCCTGTCTCGGGTCACCAGACGAAGGAGAATTTCTACCTCTGCAAGCGTAATGTTAGCTTGGAATATATCTATCTCTCTGCATTGAAATTTTTTAAAACCCACTTCCCTGCAGGTTGGCAAGAAAATGGCTCTGATACCTTTGTAAGAACCCCTGCTGGTTCTAACTTTAAAATCTTACTGCAATAATTCTCTTTTGACTCGAAATAAGAAATGTTTTTATAATTCTTTGCAAATATGTGTTTTTGTATTTTCTTAGTATTTGACGAAGATTGCAATTGCACCAAATGATTTTAAACAATATTTAAACCACATAATACTCATGTCATAATTCATAATCGAATCACCATACATGAATTAACAACTGTCAACATGGCAAACTAATATCGAAAGGAGCACACTACCTCACAATTTCCCTTCAATACGTTGGATGTAATGCAAATTTTACTGGCTGCAATGCATAAACTACTGGCCGCAATGCATGTGAATACTGGCCGCAGCTCCCAATATGGTCGCGGCTTACTAGCATAGGTGGCTGCGCAGACTGAGCCAATGTTGGTGGCTCACGCAAGAAGGCCACGGTTGGAAGTATTGGCTGCGGCTTAAGATGGATGCCTCAAGACGTTTCAAAATGTGCACACATATTCGGATTGAACTCTATTCTTCCTCCTTCCAATACTGAATCAATTTTGAAACTCACAGTCACAATTCATTGGTATTAAACCAACTCAAAGTGCAAATTGTTGTATTGCATTTAGAATGCAATCTGCCCAAACTTCTTGAAACCCTCTCCTTGAAATCTCGACTCCAAGCAAACTCATAAAAATCCAAAATGATCAAAAGGTAATCATGAGAGGTTTCAAAATCCCTTTTAAGGGAAACATGTCTTCTTCCACAAGGCTCGATTTGCAGCTTCAAGAAGAAGCTTTTAATAACTTACATTATACTTCCCCTTAAAAGTTTGGATAAAATAAAATATATCCTTCTGATATAATCTTTCTCCTTTTCACTTAAAACCCACACATAAGGCAATATAATCATCATTAATAAATTAATGATTTAACTTTAATATAAGCCCATATATGTAATTAATTAAGAAAACTTAATTAATTAACCATAACCGCTCCAAGCCAATTCTAGTCAAACTGCACAGTCAAACCACCTGACCAAGCACTCTGCCAAAAATAGAAACTGATAGACAAGGACTTACTATAAATAGTAAATACTCTCCCAAAGACCCTCAAATCCAGTCATTAACCCACGAGGGTCACCAAGATGGCCTAACAAAGCATGTCCCTAGACACCTGCTAAATCGGGGACATTACAATTGACCTAAGATGATTTTGGAGGAAAGGCTAGATAGAAGGAAGAACACATGGATGAAAAAAAATGACAAATGGAAGAAATGGGACATTTATATTTAGGAATGTTCAAATACCAATGAAGAAATAAAAAAGTTTGTGAGGGAAAAATTCAGGAGTGGCATATGGTCAATACAAAATGAGCGTAAAAAAGTCTATTATATCAAAGAATTCAATCACATGGGAGATCATGAGGAAAAAGCCTACATAGTAGAGAATATTAAATGGAAAGAAAAATGTTGATAGCTCAATTGAGAACTAGTTCTCATTTCTTGAGACGTGAAACAAGTAGATGGATGATACTTGAAGAAGAATGGGAAAAGAGGATATGCATATTTTGCAACACTGGAGTGGTAGACACAAAGCAACATTTTTTCATAAAGTGCCCAGTGTACAGTGACATTCGTACGAATCATGAGGACATTTTAGAAACAGAAAATTTAAGCAATTTGCTTGAGGAAACAAAGCTGGAGAAAACAGCAAACCTATTGATCAAAATTTACTATCGAAGGGCAGATCTAAAGAGGAGCTGACAAATCGTATAAAGCTTTGGTGTATTGTTTTGGTGGTGCGTGCCATTCTTGGGTCCCATAGGCTGCTTCAGCCTCGTGGATGTTACTAAAATATTTTATTCATTCATTCAAATCCAAATTCCCATTATATTCTTGAAATGATTGTTTAAAATTTTAAACCATAAAAAAATCCCAAATAAACAAATAACTAACATCTCCAAACATGACTATGTTACTTCGCCCTCCAGTGCTAAAAACAAAGGTATAGGGTCTCATGGCAGTGAAGGTAACAAGAAGGGTAAGAAAGACAAAGGGAAAGGCAAAGTCCCTGTTTTAGTTGATTATGATAGCTCTGTTGATCATGATGTTCCTATTTCTCCTTCTGGGTCTCAAGAGTTTAGTCACAAATAGAAGGTGATGCCCAGTCTGCTACTGTTGAATTGAGTTTTAGTGATTTTGAGGAGAAAAAGGACTTGGCCTTTGATGCTATTCCATTTACTTCTTCAGACTGATGAAATGGGTCTTCCATGAAATTAAGAGCCTCCATTTGAATTATTGTGCTTTGTCTTCCAAATTTGAAGAAATGCAATTGAAGGGTGATAATAATGCTTATGTGCAAGCGGGTCAGGCTCCTGTGGGGAATACTAACAATGTCCCTTCAAGTTATGCTCTGTGGACTCAAGATCAGAAAAAGATGATGATGGGCTGCCTCAATAAGTATGTGGAGGAAGAGGAAAATTTTAAGGAAATATATGATAAGAAGCTGGACGAAATGAACCGGAGGATCACCAATACTGATTCCACTCTCAGGAAGATCATGGAACACAGTCACAAGATTGTTTCTTCTTCAGCTCAGAACATGAAAACCTTGGTGGTTAGTTTGGAGAATTTACAGAAGGAAAAAGCCATTGTGGACCTTGATCAGGAGAAAGAGTCGCATGCTGGTGAGACTGTGGGTCCGGGTAAAAGAACCAGAGCCAGCTTGAAGAAGAAGAACATCCCTCTGCCCCAGGACATCATGGATCTGAAGACGGTGGCTCAGAGAATGAGTCAGCTTGAGGAGGTCGTTGAGACCTTAAAAAATCTGGGTTAAGTCTGTTTGTTTCCTTTTTGTCGTTTGTTGCTCTGCCGGTTTTTCGCTGGTTTTTTTGCTGGGGATGGGCTGGTTCTGTCATGTGTTTTTGTTTTCTGCCTGTCCTGTTGTTGGTCTATCTGTTTTGTAATGGTGCACTTTAATGATATATATCTTGTAAATGCTATGTAAAGGGTTTCGGATCCCTTCAAAACCTGTTTTTGCCTTAATCAAAAACATCTCCATATTTTAATACGTTTATGTTTAAACTTCATTCCTCAATAAAGAAATTAAAAACATCTGCTTTAATGATTTAAAATTTTAAATATATAGAAGCATTTATTTAAACCTGCTGAAGCTCCAAATTCCCATTGTATAAAAATAAATAAATAAACGAGTATGCATCCATTCCATGATAAATAAATAATACTTTTATCATTATGGTTTGATTTTAAAGTAATAAAATACTCCACCTGAACAAAGATAAGAAAAAAATGCAGCAGTGAGAGAAGCAAATGGTGACTCATATCAGCCATTCCTTCCATTTGGATGAAATGGTGATTCTTCTGACATTGTAGCTAAGAGCAAAGAGCTCCTTCATCTCAAGGTCAACATGAAGAGCTAAAATAACTGACGGTGGCCTGGTTTCCATTCTCAATGAGCTGTATATGGGCAATTTGCCAAGCGAGAGCCACAGGACAAGGGATCAGCTAAAATCATGATTGAAAAAATTATAAAACTATTTTTCTGAGTCTGTTCACTCAAGTACTGAAAAATTAACCTAAGTTTGTCTGGGATGAACCCGCAGTCTTCTACATGTCTCCTAGCAAAATCCCCCATGAATTGGCTCCAAAACCAGAATAAGTTTGAAGTAGACTCAGATCTGAGCCTCCAGGTTGGCAAACTGGTGACAGAGATGAAAATTGATAAAAATCTATGAGATTCAGGGTTTAGAAGAAATTAATTGTGATCCTAATCTCCAAATCAAAATCATTAATGATGACATAGCAATCCTAATTGTCTGTGTCAATGATCTTGCCAGCATGGAGAATGGAGACAACAGTGTTGAATACTGAATTTTGTTTTTATTTTGACATGACAGGTATTGGCATCTTACATTATTGCTTAGGTGTAGAATTTTGACAGCTTGATCATGTTAATTGTCTCACAAACTATGTCAAAGAAATCCAATAGAAATTCAACAATGATGGAGTGTAGTCCAACATCTTCACCTATGGAAGTTGGGATTAAACTCTGAAATTGCACTGATTTACCATCAGTCACAAAATCCATATTATTGTCAACTCGTAGGCAGTCTGATTTACCACAAAAAAAAACAATACACTTATATACCCTTAGTTGCAAGGGATCAGATGAGTCAGAAATGGGAAGACTTTATCATGTTTAAATAACTACAGTTATTTCTTGAAATCGGGTGTGAAATTAAAAAAAATATACAGTTTTTATAACTGTTAATATTTACGTAAAACTATGTAATGTACTTCACCGTTGACACTCATAGAACCATACTGTGGCTTTGAAAAAAATTCAAACAAGGTTCATAAGCAAGCATAAGACACCTGTTGAGTGAGTATAATATAAGCACAAACTGATATAAACTGGTTGCTTACCAGAATTGAGACACATGTCAATGGACCTGGATATCTGGAAATTACGGTTCCAAAAGAGACTGTAGCATTGGCAACCATGAAATGTCTGAATGCAAGAACAAACTAGACATTAACACATGGATTTAATATGTAGAGCAGACAAAGCAATAATATTTTTTACAGAAATTGATGTGAAGCATTCAACTTCTCGACCTTCATGTGAGAGAATTCATCAGAATAAAATGCTAAAAGAGATTAAGTTTCCTTTATCTATGAAGAAGCAAACAATTACATGTTTTTCATTGCCAACTCCTTTGCCCAAAACTGTGAACGTTGTACCAACTGTGTACCAAAAATAAAAACGAAAGCTTTTGCATCAACAAGAAAAAATATCTAGATGTATCTTTTAAAAGCCCAATGTATGAGATATTACCATTAAACCAAGAGAATTGAACCTTTGAAACAAATGCCAATGGTCCATACCTACCAGGAGTTTTGAATTTAACAGTACAACAGAATGTATGATAGGCACAACTGATAGAGCTGTAATAACAACAAAAATAGAAAAACTAGAGCTTGGAGTGAGATGGAAGAACCTTATCCCGTATGTCCAATCCCAAGAAATTTTTTGTTCCATGGAATCTTTTTGCAAGCAATATTAAAAACCTGCCACTTCCTGGAGATCAATGGCAAAAAATTATCTCCCAATAATACTTTTCTAGTAAAATAGCAAGTAAAATCTCAGTTGAAAAAAATCTATGCATGTGGAGAAAGTGTTACATTCTTATGGGTGCACAAAAGAGTATAAAAAAGTGCGAATGAAACTACAAAGTACACTGTACAGCCAATGAGAATACTGGGAGAAAGAGCTGCTTGAAGCTTTGCCAACATTGAAACAATAGTAATGAATAAGCGAGATAGAGCAAGAAATTCCTAATTCCCTCTATTGTCAGCTAGCACATATGAGCTAAAACAGTCAAACATAGTAATGAATAAGCAAGATAGAGAAAGAAATTCCTAATTCCCTCTATTGTCAGCTAGCACATATGAGCTAAAACAGTCAAACAGAAACACATTGCATTGAAATTTGAGACTTTAGTTAGACCTCCTGCAAAAGATGACAACAAATTAAATAGTGAATTTTCAGCTTTTGGAGTATATCCTGATTCATCTCCCATACAAACAAGAGAAAAAAAAATCAATGACTCCAAATTACTGGAAAGGGGATTTGATAAAACACCATACTATGGGGAAATTAAAAAAGAGGAAAAAAGAAGAATTTTTAAAATTAAAAAATCATCTGTTTAAAAAAAAACCATATGTTATTGGACTTGTGATATATTTAATTATGACATTGGCAATTTTATTAACTGGGTTCTGCCGGTGTCAGCAATCAGTTTTAGTTTTCCTCGGAGTGAACAGGATAAGTTTGAGCTAAAAGTTTGAAAATATATAATGAGTATCATGCATGTGCTATCACTTAATCATGTCAGCATCACTGGAGGAGATATTAGCTTCTGATTGCCTCTAAAGTTAATCGTAATTGGCAGAAGCCAAAATGTTTTTTATTTTTGTTTTCAGTTTACAGCTTGTGCAACCCATAGAAAGGTACTGGACAAACGTCATGAAGAACATACTTAGATGGGGCAAATGTACTTGAATGGAAAAGATATAAGGATTTCCTAGCACAGCAACCTGCAGATAGCTTACAGGACTATTTATTGATATTGTCAATAACAAACATGTTTGGCTTGTTTTATTTCCAGGTCTGAGTGGAGGGTAGGTTTGAGTTTGAAGATGTGAAGGATGTTATTTATGATGAAGCAAGAAGTGACTGCATTTTCAATGATGAGAAGAATCACTGTTGAGGCAATGCCAGTGCGTCTGCAGACCAGGAAGCAAAGGCTTTGCCAAAGCCAGTTGTTGAAATTCCTGCAGCAAATAAAAATTTTCTTAACACTATACAATGTGTACTTTATTCAAACAATCAAATAGCTTTGAGAATGAGGGAAACAACAATCAAAGACTAACAGCTATCACATCTGCTCCTTTATAATGTCGGACGGATGTCAAGCAACAAGCTAAATTTCTGTGATTGCAAGAACCTGATTACCAATCATCAAGCTGGGCCAAATTTAGTCACTCGATCTGATTTCCCCGTGGCAACAGTGCAGACCTGGATGCGCAACCTGAATTGTGGAAAACGAACATTCAGGAATGTCCCCTTCCAAGTTCATGTCTCAGGGACACAATGTTTGGGAGATAGGGCATGTTTTCATGTGCCCCTAAAACTTCACAAAATATTTAAAAGTAAATATTACAAAGAGTGTGTGATTTTCCTCAATTTTGCATACAAATATATAAATTACAAGTGAAGGGAGATATTATCATATTAATCAACAAATGGAAGATTTTAGAAATGGTTTGGAATCTATATTAATACAGTAATTTATGTGATTGTCTTTCTAAATTTTCACAATTACATTTTATTTTTCAAAATTTTGACTCTCCTTAGGGGGTTTAGGAACACAAAAACAAGACTGAAAAAACTTAGGTAAAATGTACATGAGAGACCGCTACAAAACTTCAGTGGGTATTAGGCAATGACAGTATCAAGATATCATACTTACTGAGGATTGCATGACATACCACAGCCAATATCCACCATAAGAGGTAAACTTGTGTCTTCAAAAACATTCTCCCAATTAGGTGGTTCAACAGGGGTCTGTCAGTAACAGATATTCCAAAAAGCGTAAGTACAGATTGTAATTACAAGCTCTTCACTGTGACATCTTTGCAGTACCAATAAAATTGCACACTAACATGCTAGTCAAAACATCATGCTAGTCCATACATCTGATGAGAGCATAAGAACATATTTCATAAGTAATCCCACTAACTCAGGGATAATTTAGGCTTAATCAACAAGCAAAAGTTACTAAGATTAGATCAAAGCAAATATCATATCAGAGCTCCTGTACATGGAAATAAAAGCAACGTCCACAAGTTAAAATTTTAGTAAGCTTAATGTGACCAAAGGAAGCTACAATGATGAATAGGTAATTGGGCATTAATAAAAGTCATTCCAGAAAACGCAGATAGAAAAGATTAAACCACTGATAGTTTACATCATCCTTAAATTCTTGACAATTTGTTTGGTATAATTGACACAAGCTGAAAACTGTCAAACAAGGTTGACTGTAATGTCCCCTTTCCAAAACAGGATTAGATAATAAATAATAATAATAAAATTAAAATATTAAAAAATAAATAAATAAATAATAAAATATAATACAATATAAATTTACTAAATTTAATGAAAGGTCAAGAGATATGTAACGAAGAGTTGTGACTCCCTCAATATAAGATATAAAAGGGAGGAGAGTTCATTTGAAAGGGGATATGGAGCAAGAAAGAAGAGAAGAGCATAAGAATTAAAGAAGGATTAATGGAAGTGACTCTTTCAAAAGGCAGCAATGATCAAGGGTTGTAACTCTTTCAAAGGACTGTGATTATGAAGGGTTGTGACCCTTCAAAAGGGTTGTGATTATGAAGGGTTGTGACTTTTTGAAAAGGTTGTAATTATAAAGGGTTGTGACTCTTCGAAAGAGGGACAATTGCGAAGGGTCGTGACTCTTGCCAAAAGGCAGACATAATGAAGAGGTGTGACCTCTCCCTCGCATTAAAAGACATAAAGGGGAAGAAGGATCAAATGGAATGGGGCAAAAAATAAGAGTAGAGGAAATCTAGAGCATATTCACAGCAGAATTATAAGGAGGGATCTGAAATAAGAATTGAGAAGTAAAGAAGAAATAAGATATGTAGATCTAGAAGAATAAGATATGCAGATATGTGCAGATTTGAAAAGTAGTAAAGACAGATTTGAGATATGAGAAATAGGAAGTGAAAGGGGCAGCAGTTGTTGTCAAATAGATGTATCTTTTCATAACAAAAGGGTGTGACCCTTTCATAAGGGCATTAAAAAATGAAAGGGTGTAACTCCCTACACTCAAAGGAGATATAAAAGAGAAGAACTTCAGTGAAAAAGGGTATGGAAGCAAAAAGGGAGATCAATTGGGAGAATAATATATTATTCTCAAAGGCAACAATGAAAAGTGGTGACTCAAATCTTATGAAATGGGGTGACCCTTTCACTTGTAAGTTTTAAATTATAAAGGAGAGATCATTTCAAGCAAACATCAATATATCATCACAAAATCAAGCAATCTTTGAATTAGCAAAGGTTGAATCAGACAATATATCAATTAGCAAAGATCAATTCAACAAAGTGAATAAACAAGCAATCAAATAATCATCAATCAATTCACATCTTGAATCAGAAATCAATCATCAAATGTCTATCAAATCAATCAATTCATCATTCAAACATCAATCATTTAAGTGTCACCCTATCATACCCACATTCATTCATTCAATCATCGAAAAGAGGAGACAAGACATAAAGAGATAAGAGCAGATTATAATAATAATTCAGACCTACAATCTGGGTATGAATACTGTGTGGCACATATATTTATGACTGCCTTTATTGAATTATATATGCAGTTCAGAATTATGATATTATGTGATTGTTTATACATAGATACATATACAGACATGTGTGCATATAATCTGCATAACTCTGATTTAATATATTGCATTACTGGTTCAGGATATTTTATTATAGGATTTATTGTGTGAAATGCTATATGTACTTTCTGACTGCTGTAACCAGCCATGGTAGGGGAAATGGGGAGATCACAGACTACGGGAAACAGTGATGAGGTCACCTTCTTAGCATGCCACCTCATGGTAATGACTAAGGAGTCCCATGGGGCCAAAGGGGGACAAAGGGACTGCTTTTGGGCTTAGGAAGGAGGGAGAATCTAGACACCCCATTGAGAATGTTCCTCACAACTTCTATCATGGTGAATAAATGCATAGAGATGCTCAATCATTGGAGGTAAGACAGAAGTAACAAGATAACGATGATAGGACACTACACTAGATACGCCACCTCATATGGATGGCACGGGCCACATGAGGCCAAGAGGGATGATATATCTGCTCTTGGGCCTAGGGTAGGGGGTCACTAGGACACCTCATCAAGTCATCCTACCTTATCACTTCTATGATTGAGACATCTTAAATCTGATTCAAGCAATCTATTTATTTGATCTGCATTTCCAATATATGTTTATTTCTAACTCAAGAATGTCTAATTATGAATTATGTTTATAAATGATTCCTAGCTTGCAAGATCTCAATCAAAGAAAAAAGGTATCTTTAAACCCTACTTGCTTTAAATTAAAAATTGTAATCAAAGGAAAAATTTGGGTACTCATAATTTGGGGACATTAAAGAGGGAAATGGTGATAGGACACTACACTAGGTATGCCACCTCATATGGATGGCATTGGACACATGAGACCAAGAGGGATGATATATCCACTCCTGGGCCTAGGGTAGGGGGTCACTAGGACACCTCATCAAGTCATCCTATCTTATCAATTCTATGATTGAGACATCTTAAATCTGATTCGAGCAATCTATTGACTTGATCTGCATTTTCAATAAATGTATATTTCTAACTCAAGAAATTCTAATTACGAATTACGTTTATAAATGATTTCTAACTTGCTTGTAGGATCTCAATCAAAGCAAAAAGGTATCTCTTAACCCCACTTGCTTTAAATAAAAAATTGTAATCTAGGGCAAATTTTGGGTACTCATAATTTGGAGGCATTACTTTGGCTTTGAGTGTCCCACGTTGGCAAAAAGGTGGGACATACTATTGTACTATCACCCTTAAGTTAGGTTCATTGTTAGGAGCATAGGGTCGATCACTTGATTTTCTAACAAAGGAGGCTCTACTATTGGTTTCTTCTTTGTTTTATATGCTCTCCTTCACTTGACATTATGTCTTCTGACAATAGGTGAACATGTGTACACTTCATGTCACAAAAAGATTTGAACATTAGTTATAGCCTCCTTTAGTTCTAGAAAACTACTAATAAATATATCAGCTTTGTAGGTACTGTGGTATGTGATTTGCTTGACAATAGCCCTATCACTACTTCTCTTCAAGCATTTCTGGCTCTAAATAGCTCATGGGCAAAAAGATGGGGTTAGGCAAATGTACACATTTATGAGCATCTAGGAAGGTTAGGCCCACATTCTGGCTCTAAATGGCTTATGAACAGCAAGATGGGGTTAGGCCCACTTTCTAGTTCTAAATCGCTTATGAGCAAAAAGATGGGGTTAGGCCCACTTTCTGGCTCTAAGTGGATTATGAGCAAAAGGATGGGATTAGGCCCACTTGCTGGCTCAAAATATATTATGAGCAGAAGGATGGGGTTAGGCCCACTTTCTGGCTCAAAATGGATTATGAGCAAAAGGATGCGGTTAGGCCCACTTTCTAGCTCCAAATGGATTATGAGCCAAAGGATAGGGTTAGGCCCACTTTTTGGCTCCAAATGGATTACGAGCGAAAGATGGGGTTAGGCCCACTTTTTGGCTCCAAATGGATTACGAGCGAAAGATGGGGTTAGGCCCACTTTCTAGCTCCAAATGGATTAGGAGAGGAAAGATGGGGTTAGGTCCACATTTTGGCTCGAAATAGATTATAAGCAGTAAGATGGGGTTTAGGCCCACTTTTTAGTTCAAATGAATTATGAGCAGCAAGATAGAGTTAAGCTCACTTTCTGGCTCGAAACGGATTATGAGCAGCAAGATTGGGCTTAGGCCCACTTTCTAGCTTGAAATGGATTATGAGCAGCAAGTTGAGGTTAGACCCCCTTTCTAGCTTGAAAAAGGAAGAGATCTAACAACACAAGTATTTCCGTGTATACTCTATGTCTACAGATATTCATGTGTATACTTGTATTTTTATGTGTATGCTCTATGTCTACATATATTCATGTGTATACTTAGGGCTTTATGTGTATGCTCTGTGTCTACATATATTCATGTGTATAACTCATGTTTTCATGTGTATGCTCCTTGTTTGGTTCACACTTGATGTGTTTCTACTCCATATGTGTTTATGATTACTTTATAATTAAAATTGAGATTGCTTGAGGACAACCAATCTGGGGCGGGGTGGACTGTAATGTCCCCTCTTTGAAATAGGATTTAATAATAAAAAATATAATATAATATAATTACAAGTCAATTAAGTTTAATGAAAGATCAAGGGGCATGCCATGAAGAGTTGTGACTCCCTCAAACATGAGAGATATAAAAAGGAGAAGAGTTCATTTGATATTGACGAAGGAAGAAAAGGGGGAGCATAAGAATTAAGGAAGGATTAGTGGAAGAAGAAAGGAAAGGAAGAGAATAAGGAAGTCACTTCCAAAGGGGCAGCAATGATGAAGGATTGTGACTCTTTTGGAGGGTGGTAATTATGAAAGGTTGTGACTCTTCCAAAGGGCAACAATGATGAAGGATTGTGACTCTTCCAAAGGGCAGTAATTGTGAAAGGTTGTAACCATTACAAAGGCCAAACACGATGAAGACTTGTGACTCTCCCCCACATTGGAAGATATAAAGGGGAGAAGCTTTCATTTGAGGAGGACATCCAAGGGTGATCAAATTGGGGAATAATATATTATTTGCAAAGGCAACAATGAAAAGTGGTGACTCAATTCTATGAAAGATGGTGACCCTTTCATCAATAATGTATAAAAGACATATCATTCAAAGCAATCAAAGAGATCAAGTAATCATTCCAAAAGCAAGCATATACATTGATCCAATCAGCATAAGCATTCATCGAGCAGCAATCAGCATCTAAAGAGGGAATTAGCGTAAACTCAGATCTGCCTAAATCATAACAGCAGACTGAAAGGCACGATTTAGGGCAATCCCAAAAAGGGGACATTACACAAATGCACTGAACCTTGGAGAGGTGTATGAGTGCATTGATTCTATGCTTGACTTGATGAGGGTTGTCGTGCCAGAGAAGGACCCACATTAGCATTCCACAATGAGCGCATTCAACTAATCATTCATCGGAGATGGGAGAGGCTCAACACTCCCTTGCACGTGGCTGCCTATGCATTGAATCCTAAGTGGTACAATATTAGGCCTAGTAGAGTTACACCGATACAGGATGTTGAGGTGAATGCAAGGTTTTTTAAGGCCATTGAGAAGATGTGTGATCCTTAGATGCCAACATGACTCGCATTGAGTGGACAAAACTTGCTACTCTTGGGGGTTATTCTAAGGCAGCCAAGATAGATATGGCAACTATGGCATAGGACAACCCAATTTTGTAGTGGAACTGCCATGGTTCCAAAATCCTTGACTACCACTGTAGCCATTCGATTCTTATCTCAGGTTTCTAGTTCTTCAACTACTGAGAGGAACTAGTCTACCTATAGCTTCATCCACTCTCTTAAGAGGAACGAACTTATCTCTAAGAGAGTATAGAAGTTTGTGTTTGTATATAGTGTTTTGCATCTCATTGACCGCAAGACACTTGTGTACAAAGAGAGTCCAGCAACACAATGGGATGTAGAGACAGAGGAGCCAACACAAATTGATGAGGATGCTACAACTTTAGGTGCAAGGCTGATTGGTGTTAGTTTGGTGGAGCTTGACCATGAAGAGTCCAATAGTTCCAATGATGAGGAGTTTGGGGATGATCAGAGGCCTCCCTTCACTACATTTTGACATTTTGTACTTATTTTGATATCGTGTTACTCATTGTAATCATCTTTATGATATTGTAATGTCCCCTTTTCCAATGCCCTAACTTTCAATTCTAAGTAAAGAAAGAAATGGAATAGAATTAGCAATATTATTTACCAATTGCGGAATAAGATAGATCCCAGTTGAGACACTACAATTATGTTAGGTAATCATTGAAACATAATCCATAAAACATATCTTTCCCAATAGGGTTAGGAACATTAACTCAATCATATGACATTCATATAACTAATTTCATTGATGGAGTTCCTCAGAGGAACATATAAAGCGCCTTGAGCTTATTCCTTTCCATCAAACTAGGAGCACAGAATGACACCCACTATTTAGCCTCCCAATCCCTCTCGGGTCACCACTACTCGAATGGAACTTAGGTGCTCCTTGCATCCCTTATATATATTCCATCATAATGTGCATGAAGAATTCCCTTAAGATCTTCCCCAATAACCCATCCACATCATGAAGTACCATGGGGGATCACACAAGACGCCTCGAGCCTGTCCATCAAGCTCAAGAGCACAAAATGACACCTGCCATTCGACCTTCTAGTCCCTCTCAAGGTCACCACTACTCGAATGAACCTTATGCAATTTGCATTCCTTGCATGTAGCATATCACCCCTCCATAATGGGACAGTAGATTGGATGAAAGTGTTAAGGAATCTATTATATAATTTATTAAGCCTAACATCGTAATAGCAATGAAAGAAATATGTAAATATGTTAATTACTTCGATTCCTACGTGGAAGATAAAATAGCAAATCAGCAAGATCGGAGTCTATGCATCATGCATCCGACCCAATCACTTATATAATGCATAGGGTCTGTATCCTGAATATTATCATTTATTCAGACTTCTACTTGATCAATCTCCATTCATTTGCAGATTATAACTGTCTTATGTATTCAGACTCTTTCTTCGTTTCTCTTATCTGTTACCTTGCTGCTTTAGGTTTGATCTCTGCTTATGTCTGCTATTCTGAATCATTGGTCTGAATTCATATGCTGATTACTACTTCTTCAATGTCTTTCTTTTACTACTCTGGATACTTTGAAGTTTACTTTATTTATTGACTGCTGTAGGTGCTTATCCATGTCTATCTTGGTGATTGGCAAATTAATAGTTAAATAAGACTTGAAGTTTATTGATAGGTTTGAGTGAGGTTTCTGCATAACTTCAATATATTCAAAGCTGTCTGTATTCCTGATATGCTGCTGTAAATTTAGGTTCTGCTATTCCATATATTTTCCAATGATACCCCCGTTTCCATCCCGTTTTATCTCTTATTTATACCATTTCAAGGCCGAAGAGGTGTGACTCTGTGACATGTGGTGACCATTCTAGGTCAGCCTTATTTATTTTACTTCTGCAAACATCCTTAGATAATTTCAATTAACTAGGGGAGAGGACCCAGTAGTTGAGCACCCTAACTTTGCGCTTCTCAAAATCCTACGTGGAAATTTCAAATTACTCCCACTTTTTTACAGCAGCTTACTTGGCAAGTCCCCTGCTTATAACTAAGGTTTCAGAGTCACATCATCAAATATGATGCCATATCAGCATGCTTTTTGCCAAGGTGTCCAAAACAACCCAAAAAAAAAGTGAGATTGATCGTAGTGCATTAGGGACCCCCATACTTGTGCAGCAGATGTGGCATCACACGATTGGTTGCTTTTTAGAATAAGGGACACATTTCATTCAATTATGGTTAGTCATCATTAGCAAAATCAACTTTAAAGTCACAACTATTGGTACAATGTTGTCAAAAATATTGGATATTAAATCAGCAAGTGTGGGTATTATGTTAGCAATTGCTATCATAACCATTGGAATGTGTTCAGGTATTGGGTCCACTCCCCTAAGTCAGCATTCTGTTAATTAATCACCGCCAATGTTAATTGCCCTTATTTTGGGTCAGCCCCTTGCATACATTCAATCACCTATACTTAATTGTATAAAGCTGTGATGGCACTTTGACATCCAACATGGCCTATAAATTCACTATGCCCCACAGGGACACGTCCCTTGTGTTGGTGCCCTTGTTCAGTACCCGGGACGATACGGGGACGATATTTTGACATACCCTAGGAGGGCTTTGAGAGGGGTCGGGGGCGTAGGAGACGGCCAAGGGACTCCGTCCCTTGTGTTGGTGCCCTTGTTCAGTACCCGGGACGATACGGGGACGATATTTTGACGTACCCTAGGAGGGCTTTGAGAAGGGTCGGGGGCGTAGGGGATGGCCAGAGGACTCCTAGGAGTCCCTTGGCCGTCTCCTACAGCCTAGGCCACTTTTCAATGGCCAGTTTAAAAAAATACGTTTTTTGATTTGAATAAAAGGCTGGCCAGGCCCACAAGGACACCCAAACCACATTAAACAATACCAAAGACTAATTTAAGCATAAAATAACCGAAAAGGAGAAAAAGAAATTCATTTTCACATTGCAATGAAGGAAAAGAGCAGCAAGAGAAGAAAGAGCAGCTGGTCAAGGAGTGAACAGAAGTTGAAAGAGGAGGTTAGGACATCAAAAGTACTTGATTTAGACTCTTAGATCTACCATCTGCTATTATAGACAGTCATATATTATTATATTTTCATAGTTCCATGATTATTGTTTACAATTTATGTCATTTCATGGTTGAAACTTGGAACCTTGGGCATTTTTGTTATAATTAGAATATAATATGTATGCACATTGACAATGAAAGTTTCTACAATGATGAATCACTTTTCCAAATCTTTCTAAATGTATTAAGCTTTTACGATATCTATGGTGGATGCTTTATCAATATTATTGTATGCATATTTGAAATTTCACTATATTTTTAAAAATTCCCCTATTTTTTAACAATCATCCCCTAAAAAATGGCTCAAATGTACCCCCATACAGGAAACACATCCCGTCGTCCCCTGCCGTCCCCGTCCCCATCAATGAAACTCGGTGGAACATAGTAAATTCATAATTGTTGCTCTCAATATCTCTTTGTCCAGGATAACGACAGTGATCTGTAGTTTGATCAGGCTATGATTATTCTACATGACAGAGACATGATAGATATTTTCAATATAATAGAAATCTCCAATTTGACATTTTGATTTGTCAGGTTTTATTTAGTATTCAAGTATTTAAAAAGAAAATCTTAAATCTTAGAATTTAGTATTTGCAATTTTGATATTTTACTAATTTGCCAAAGTTTCATTTGAAATACAATTCTTATACATCTTTTTATAACTAGTTTTTCATATACTATATGTATATCAGCGCTGCCCCTGTCATCCCCAAAGTTAGGCCCTTGGTCTCCCATCCCCACGTCATGAAACTCCATGGAACGCTACTAATATTAAAACATGGGACAGTGCAGAAGATTATCCCAAAGTCGACTAGTGGAGTCTTGGTCAATTATACAACTTCCAATCACATTAAAAACAAATACATTTTCAGATACGGTGTCTCACTGAAAAACAAAATATAAAATTGTGATATTACTATCAGGATTCAACTGTGTATTCCTATTGTTTACATAAATGATAATTGCAAATTCTCTTTTTACTCTTTTTTATTTTTTTCATTCGCAGTGTATTAAAGAAAGGTCGGAACCAAAACATTTTGAAAACTATATATATTAGAGTTTACGGATAATACCATTAGAGATGCTTTGAGAGGGTTAACATGTTGCCGAACCCGGACACCTCCAAACTGTAAAAGAAAACCAGAGATACAACAATTCAGTACAGTGAATGCCAGCATAATATACCAAAATGCAATCCAACAAGAAACCTAATTAATAACAAGCTCATTTCAGACATTTGCGGAATTGATACCAGCCCAGACTTGTGAGAAAACTTCAAACGCCAATGAATCATTAAATGTTGGAGGAAAAATAATCAAAAACGCCGTTAAGATCCTCATAAATTGAAGAAATACGAAAAAAATATTTTAATAGAAAAGCAAAAGACTATATAAAACATTTGTGGGTTTCAAAAAAAAGATGTCAATGAAATAGGCCCGATCAATCAGAACTCAAAAAAAAAATTATAGTAGGAAGCTTACCTTCTCTCCTATATTTTGGTTAAGGTTGAGTTCTGCATATTCAATTTCCACCAGCTCGCGACTCTCTTTTCTCACGGCCTTGTTTAATCTTTCTGCAGATAGAGCTCTAGTATGTTTCCACTGGGCAATGGAAAAGCTTGCAACAAGGAAGGATTTGCTTAGCTGTGATGTAGGAATAGCAGTGGGATACAAACAAGCTGAAATTGCAACACATCTGGTTCCTGCCATCTTATCAACTGCAAACTAGTCTTTGCGGTGTTTTGCCAGAGGTTGGAAATTTACTCCTTCCGGGGTTCTAGTTTAAAAAAATTTACCTATACTTTTTTTTTATTGTACTTGCTATATTCACCTGTATCCAATTAGTCCATTAATTTTCACCAAAATAACACTTTTCATTTTCAAAATAATCATAACTTTTATAAAGTTTAAATTTATATTTTTGAGTTTTTCAAATTAAAAATTTATTTGTAATTTGATTGGTTGAAAACAATTAGCATTTTTTCAGTTTTTTTGTCAAAATTATGAATACTTTTACAAGTAATCTGAACATTTTTTCCAAGATGTTGTAACAACTCTGAGAACCCGTTGGTATACACATACCGAAACTCATCGGTGAACATAATTGATAAAGTTGTCTACACTTACCGGAAATTATCAGTCAACACATAAAATGGTTAAGTTACCAATGTAACCGAACACCCATCGGTAAGAAAGCAAAGTCACAAAGTTGTCACGACAAAATACCGATATCTGTCGGTAAAAGCAATATTGGTAATAGCTATCCCGAGCATCCTCAACTTCGTCGATGATGATTGTGAAAGTCTTCCCGACAGACTCTGTCTTTATGACTCGACGAGTCCTTGAAGCATTTATTGCTGACTTAGGGCAAAAGCCTATAAATAGTCGACGGAAGCACTTCATTTTTCACCCGCAATTTGAAGAGAAGGCAGACTGAAAAATAGATCGATTAAAGAGTAGAAAGCAGTAGTGTCCTTGACTCGATTCAACACACAGCAACCAGATCATTAACCATTATCATGGATTGAAGTGAGTATCGAGGGAACCAAAAGCACTTTGTCGTTATTTTCAAAGAAAGCCCTAATTTCAAGAAAGCCCTAAAAACTTGAAAAACAATGGCAACCACCTCCAGAACCACCAAGATCAAAAGTGATAAAAGGAATGTGGTTAAGTTGATTAAGAATAGCACATGTGTAGAGCCCAAGTATAAGATCTACCCAGAAATTGCATCAAACCCCGATGACATCGGAGCGTTTTCAAAAATTCCACCTAGGGTTTTGCTCATAGAAGACGTTAGGTCTTATATTCACTGCAAGATCGCCAAGATAGGTGATCTAGAGATGGATGAATCTTATAAGAAGCTTTGTGATGCCGAAGGCAACCTGAAGGAAGAACACAAACACTTGGAAGTCAAAGGGTTAACTAATGCCCTATATTTCCCGAGGGACTTCAAAACAGACTGGATCAGGTTGGTCCTTAGCAGAATGCATGACAAGAAACTATGGTTAGACCAACCCAAGCAAATCACCAAGGATGTCCTTCACGCTGTCACTGGTTATCCAATAACTGACAATCCCAAGGCACATAAGCATCCTTCCCGACCAGAAGTAGAAAAGATCACAAAAGCTGAATGGGACAACAGAGGTCTCAAGGTTAACACCATCATCGACGAGGAACTAAAATTCGGAGCATGTGTGATTGGTTACAAGATATTTCAAGCAAGTAGGCTAAACAACATATCATCACTATCAGTCAGCACTGCGTACAAAATAGTAACCAAAGGCATCCAAATGGATCTATGTGAGATCCTGCTCAAACAACTTGATGAGAACATGCACACAATTAGGTCTGCAAAGACCAACACATGTAAGTATGGATCACTTATCATGTGTATCTTTTTCTATTTTTAAGAATACTTTCCTTCAGTAGGAAAAGTAAAATGGGACACTACCAAACCGGTAACACAACAGATTAGTGAACTGATTAAGTCACTAGGGGACAATTTTGAACTTGTTATGTCTGTATACTTCCTTGAGTTCAAGGAAAAGATGATGGAAAGTACTAGGATTCCTGAACAACTTGTTGAAAAACATAAGGATGAAATATGTTTTATGGTAGATACTGATTTCACTCATATCAAACTGGTTGTACCAAGAACAGCTTGGTTAGCACCATTAGATTATGAAAAAAATATTGATCAAGCTACAAGTGCAATTGATGCACTAATAAATGAGCCTGTTGACAGCAAACAACCTAGGTTTGGAACCTATGAAGAGGCCAGATCAAAGATAAAATGAGGCCTATAAATCAAGAAAATTGTCAATAAGAAAGATAAGATGCTTAAGAATCTCAAAAAGATTCTATCAGTTACAGAGGAAGAACAGGAACAACTAGAGGAAACCAATGAACAAGGAACCATCGGTGAGGGACAAGAAGAACAGAAATCAGATTCTGAGGAGACTGAATCTGATACACCTTCACCTCCACCTCCTGCAAAGAAGTAGAGGACAAGGAGTCAAACTGCTACAACCGATACCACGCCTCTTAAGAAAGGTCAAGTAAGGACCTATATAAGGAAGCAGCCAGCTAAAAGAACAAGGTAACAAACTGTGAAAACAACACCTCCAAAGAAGAGGAAAAGGTTGGTTAGGACAAAGGCTGACATAGAGGATACTAAAGATGATGAGCCTGATGTAGCAAAGAAGAACTACAGGAATCAAACTGTTGATGAAGCTGTTGAATCTATTGCTACGTCTAGAACCATGTCTGATAAGAAAATTAGACAATGGGATACACTAAACCCAGAGGACCAGAACAAGATACAAGAGGTTGTTATAAAGTCAATGATCAAGTACAAATATGCACCAGCTGAATTTGTCAATAAACTACCTAAAGAGCTGGGTAACAGAATATATCAACAATGGTCATATGCTCTGCAGACCGAAAGAGAAGCAAGGGAGAGGGTACTAGTAACACTAATGCCTCCTGAATCTAAAATTGAAGAAATCAAAGAAATATTGAAGAAGCATTCAGGTAAATTTGTAGCCAAGATAAGGGCATACAAAGTGCTAGAAAACAAATTCATATATCTAGATACAATCACTGAAACTAAATGGAGACAACTCCTAGATCTGCCAACAGAATCAACAAGTGGTGAGAATCAATTACTTCTCACCAACACACCTCATAGAGCGGAGGAGAAAGACAATGCAAGTCCTCAGCACATTGCTATGGACAATACTAAAAGTGACAATGAGCCCATAAACTTAGACAAAGTCATGGATGATCTTGACATTCAGGACATCACAAATTATGACTCTGACAAAGATCCAAAGAAGAAAGATGATGTAATATTCATTACACTAAAGGATCAGGGACAACAACAAGATTTGAAGACTTCCTATGATAAAGATATGAATGTTGTTGATGACACAGTGCAGGATACTACAGTCATGGACTTAACTGAACTAGACCCTGCAGAGGAAATACAAAAGGATGAGGATGCCACTGCTCAAAAGGCATAAACCAACGAGCATGACACCACTATAGACACAACCCAAGCTACTACCCAAATTAACATGCATGTATTAATGAAGGTAATAAACATACTAGAGGGAAATGATGGATCTACTAGAGTGGACACAAGCACACCTGAGGACAAGGGTGATGGAGAAGAAAAAGAAACCACAGATAATACAAAGGATACATCTACAGAGAAAGCTGCAACTGATGATCAGACAGATAAGTTTGCTGATCAAAATAAAGAAGAAAACCAAAAGGTAGTGGAGGACAAGCAGAAATAAAAAGGTGAAGAAGAAAAACAAGATGAGCAAGAAAATAAAACAGAAGAAAAATCTGCAGAGACACCCAAGGTTGATGAAGAGACATCTTCACAAAACCGACAGGTACCACCCAAGCAGAAGACACAAGAAGCATCTTCCACAAAGCCTTCACCCAGCACTTCAGAGAGAAAAAATGAGCTAGCTATCGTAGTTCATACATCTGCATCTCCACAAATCTTAAAGAAGAAGAAGAGCAAACATAAGAATCCAGTAACTCTGGATGAAATCATTGAGATTCCAGCTTGTGATCCAAGGACATTGGATCTAACTGCATTAACAAAGTATGCAAGACTCTGTGAGAGAAAATCAATACAAGACAAACTCAAGAGAGCCGCAAAGGAGGCAAAGGTACTAGAAGTAGCAAGAGGAATACTTCAACAGATTGTACCTGATGTAGACATTGATCAAAAATCTCCAATGCTTGATCAACTGGTGATACTCATAGATGCAATAACATCTCAGAACATTGATGTTGAGAAGGTTATGGAAGAGAGACTTGAACAAAAGTATGAGTTCAAGCTAGCTGAGAAGATAAGCCAGGAAGTGGCATTGAAAAAGGTAAAGCTATCTAAATTGGTAAGCACACTTGAGCCAATTATCTCAGAAGCTATTACCTTAATACATAAATTGTGTACACTAGATCAACTCACTCAAGAGTATACCGACCAGATAGCACAAATTGATGTTGATCTTAAGTCAAGTGCACAAAGTCTCACCAATAATGAAGAAGCAATTAAATTGCACAATGAGCAAATCAAATAGGCTCAGAAACTAAGACAGGACATATAGATTGCAGAGATGAAGTACAGAGATGAGGTAAATGAGCTCCAAGCTCAGCTCTTACCGACACTTTCACTCTTGCAACAACATGTGACAGAGGCAAATGCATTAATTTCCACCCCTGAAATGTCTGTCCTAGACAGCATTTATGATATGCACGCGAGGCTAGAGCTACAACACATGGCACTAGAACAACTGAAAGAAAAATGGGAGAAAATGAAAGAAGATATCAAGACAACCCATTTCAATATACTTGACACATTGTAAGTTACACATTTTTGTCACAATTTTGACATATTATAAGTTGTACATTTTTTTCATAAGTATCAAAGAAAGGGGGAAATTTATATGTTCACTCACCTCAGTTAAAAGGAGGAAATGATATGTATAATAAAAGAAAGGGGAAAATAAAAGAAGGAAATAATATGTACAGACAGAGCAAAGAATAGAGAATGTATAGTATACAAGTACATATACTTATACTATACTGATGCATATAGTTAGGGGGAATCATATGATGACAAGGATACAGACATGGTGTACATACTAAACACTTTAGTATTATGCACATGTCAGTTTTTGATACTAATGTCAAAGGGGGGGATTGAAAGCATTATATTTTGTCATTAGTATACTCAAGGAAAAACATAATCTACACCATCGGTTGTCACTACACCAACAGACAGGGCACAGCACTACCCAACGCCAAGGTTACCTGACAAACACTGTTCAAGTGTTATCCGATGACGAAAAGGTAAATGGAACCCGACGAGTAACAACAGTGCAACCCGACGAAACAGCAAAGAGAGGAACCCGATAGACAAAGGGAACCCGACAAATAGTTCAACAAAGGAACACTGATAGACTTCAAGTTCAACTTGACGACCAAGAACCGACAGTCAGTTACATCCCACAAAAAGTGGATCTGACTTTCTACGTCAGATAAATCACTAAAGTTGTATTCATAGCTTCTTGATATACTTTTAAATCCATTATGTGCGGAGGAAGCAATGTATTTAATATTTTTTTATTTAGTTTTACTGATTTAAAAATATGCAAACTAAAGATCAAGCTCAAGTTGTAAACCTTGGATCTAAGAGTTAACATTGTAATGCGTGATTCTAAGATAGGTCAAAGAATTATATAAATAAATTCTCAATCTATTGTAAACATATAGTTGTTCAATGAAGATAGTAGCCACGGAGAGCATCTAGAGACTAGACAAGTGAATTCATGCAGAAGGACGAAAAAGAATCAAATTTGTTTCAAGAACAAGAACACATGCTACCGACGAGCAGAGAAAAGGTATTCATCAATCACTTAAGGTGATATTATTATTCTGAGAGCTTTAATGGATCTGTTATCAGAAATTGTAGATTGCATAAAGTCAGGTCAACATTTGTACTCATTCTAACAAGTGTAGTACACTAATGAAAACCTTTCAAGAAAGGTGGGCTTAGCCGTCCTATTGTAAATCTCATAACTGAGTGCACACTTAAATCAGTGTTGCTAAAAGCTCTTAACAGAGTAGATCTTAACAAGTCTCCACCTTAATACTCCTAACAGGGTAGATCATCATAAGTGATCAAATTGTAAGCTTTAACCGGCTCCCTTCCATTCTGCAGATAGTGAAGTTTTGTGGGTGCCATCCCCACCATAGTTTTTACTTCCTAACAGGAGTTTTCTGCAATACCATATCTTGTGTTATGTGTTTATCATTTTCATGAATGTTTCTATGAATGTTGAAGACTACTAAAGATTGTGAACGAACAATACATGCATAAGAAAGAACAACAGTAATGGTCAGTAATGCAGTGATGAATGATTACTAATGATGAATTGTGAAAGGTGTTAAAAGTTTTAAAGGTGCTGATTCATCCCTCCCCTCTTAGTACTACTTCCCATTAATTCCAACATTCTCATCATTTTTCTCAACAAATTCATCCACTTTGACATTTGCACTTTCAATGATTTTGTTAGAGGATTTGTTAAGACATTTATAAGCCTTGCTTTTGGTCGAATAACCTAGAAATATTCCTTCATCACCTTTGGAGTCAAGCTTTCCATTTCTATCATCTTTCAAAATATAACATTGACTTCCAAAAATTCTAAAGTAACTTACATTAGGTGTGTATCCATACCATAGCTCATAAGGTGTCTTATTGGTGTCTTTCTTCAATTGAACTCAGTTTTTAATGTATAGACAGCAGTACTTACAGCTTCTCTCGAGAATGTTTGTGTGATGCCACTAGTACATTTGACCTCATTTTTCTACCAAAATTATTGACCATTAATTAAAAAGGTTTAGGTTGGTCGGATTATAGAAGGAAAAAATTGTTTTTTTTTAATCCATGCCCGTGTTGGTCGATATTTTGACCAATACCATGTCGGTCAAAATATCGACAAACACAGGCATATAACTTTTAAAAAAAAGATTTCAATTCTCATTTCATTTTTACGGGCAAATTATATGAAGTGTTGCAGCGCGCGAAGGAGGACTGCAGTGCGCGAAGGATTTCCATCTTCTAAGCTACACACCAAGGGATATAGGAA
>MU227391.1:1994252-2011874 GCA_018584345.1 Thuja plicata | reverse complement strand
GTGTGTTGGTGATAGTGAAGTGATATTCCTTCAAACATTATTTGTGCATTACTGATTAATGTTTATGTCTTATTTGTATCTATTTATTATTGAATTTCTTCTTGATGAATTGGTTTCTAGGTTGGGATTCCACTGGCAGATCTATATCTTGCATTTGCAGCTGGTATGAACTGGTTTCTAGGTTGGGAGTCCACTAGCAGATCCATATCTCATTTCTGGTCACATTTTTTTTAACCAAAAGTTAGTATTGGTCGCTTTTTCGACCCATACACATTAGTATATTCGACGAGAATGCTATGCATTCGATGGACATTTCGACAAACTTTGGTGGATATTTCTACTAACCAATGGTATCAATTTTGACCTTTCCATTCGCGCGCTCGACGAGAATGTTATGCATTCGACGGACACTTCGACGAACTTTGGTGGATATTTCTACTAAACAATGGTATCAATTTCAACCTTTCCATTAGCGAGCTCAACGAGAATGCTATGCATTCGACGGACGTTTCGACGAACTTTGGTGGATATTTCTACTAACCAATGATATCAATTTCGACCTTTCCATTAGTGAGTTCGACGAGAATGCTATGCATTCGACGACCATTTCGACGAACATTGGTGGATATTTCTACTGGATAATGGTCTCAATTTCAACCTTCACTTTAGTATGTTCGACGAGAATGCTATGCATTCGACGACTTATTCTTCCAATTCCAACAGATTGATTTTGTGGATAATTCGACCACTGTTAGGATCGAAATTTTGACTATATCTTGTCTCGTCGATTAATCGATGAAAAAAGAGCGACGACAATTTTGGTCGCCTATTCGACCATTTTGTGTAGAAAATTTGACTATTTCTCGTCGAAAAATAGGGTGAAATTTACTAGTGTGCCTTTCTCAATCATCAGTTTTCTGGCACAATCAACAATTGATATGTTCCTTCTTTCAGCAATCCCATTTTACTTTGGTGTTCTTGGTGCAGAAACTTGTCTTGTAATTCCATGCTCATTACAAAAGTTAGCGAATTTATCATAAATAAATTCTCCTCTTCTATCTAATCTTAGACAATTTATTTCCTTTCCACTTTGTTTTTCAACTATAGCTTTATACCATTTAAACATCTTGAATGCTTATGATTTCTCTTTTAAGAACATAACAGTCATCATTCTAGAATAATCATCAACAAAGAGAATGAAGTGTCTATCACCATAATAGCTATTTCTTCTCATAGGTCCACATAAGTCAGTATGGACTAATTTTATAATAGCATTAGATGTGTAGGTTTTTCTCTTGAAACTAGACTTTGTCATTTTACCTTTTTGACAATTCTTACACATGACATAGTCAGGTTTTGACATGCTCGGTAAGCCTCTTACCTTTCTCTTTTTGCTTATCTTAACCATGTTGTTAAAATTCACATGACATAACCTTTTATGCCACAACCAAATGTCTTCATTTCTAGCCAATAAGAAAGTGGTCTTAATATCATCAAGATAGAATAGGTTACCTTTTGTTTGTTCACCAGTACCAATCAACCTTCCTCATTCATTATAGATCTTTGCCTTTTTGTTCTCAAATGCAACTCGGTGACCTATGTTATTCAGCTGTGAAACACTCAATAGATTATAGTTAATTCCTTTCACCCAATATGCATTTTCACATCTGATCATATTATTCAACATTATGGTTCCTTTACCATCAACTAGACAAGGTGAGTCATTACCCATTCTTACTGATCCACCATTATAATATTCAAAAGTTTCAAACTTTTCCTTATCTCCAGTCATGTGGTGAGTACAGCCACTATCAATAATCCAAACATCATTTTTACTAACCTTAGATATGAGTGCAGTTTCAACATACCTTTCTTCTTTGTCTGAATCATCCTTCATAGCAACAAATACTACCTCAATATCTTCATCAGATTTTGTGTCAGTATTCTCAGCTTTCTTCTCAGCCAGGTAACAAGTCTTCTTTCCTTTGTCCTTGTATTCGGTGGCTTCGGTTATCTCAGTCATCACCTCTATCAAACTTCTTTCCATAAGATCTGTCATTATTTCTATCTTCTTTTCTCTTGTTAGGGCATCTAGCATCAAAGTGTCCAATCTCTTTGCAATTAGAATAGACCAATGGTAATTTACCTTTCTATCTACCTTTGTCTCTTTGCAATCTTCTAGCCATTAGTGGTTCAATCTCATCAAGATCTTGTTCATCACTAACACTTTCACTATCATTTCTCATAGTGTGTTTATGACTTGTTTACTTATTTTCAAAGAAGATTTGAATGCAGACTCAATAGTTGGTAAGACACTATTGTCAAAGTTATTCATCTCAAATGAAATAAGTCTACCAATAAAACTATCTAGGGTAACATTTTTATTTGCTACTGCTCTCATTTCTTGTATTGCAAATACTCTAATAGCATAAACAGACAACAAGGTTCTTAGAATTTCACTTACCACTGTTTCTTTTTCAAGTACACCTCCTACTCCTCGGATAGCATTAACAACCTCTTTGATTCTTCTAATGTACTGAGTGATGTTTTCTTCTTCTTTCATTCTTAGGTCATCAAACCTTCCTCTTAGGCTTTCAGCTTTATCTCTCAACACATTTTTATCTCCTCCATGTACTAGCTTGAGTTTGTCCCACATTTGCTTTGCAGTGGTGCGTGATTTGACATCTTCACATTTAGCATCGGAGAGTGAGGAAACAAGTTCTATCATCATAGAATTGTGTTCATGCTTCTCTCTCAATTGATCAACTATCAGAGGTCCAGTAGGTAAAACAAATTCAATATCCAAGTATTGTATGACATAATTTCCAATACCTGATAAGTGGAGTCTTATCCTATTTTTCCATGATGCAAAGTTGTCCTTGTTCAACTTAGGCACATCCCGTTTTCTCATCTTGTGATCTTTAGCTTGAGTCTTAAAACTCTCTTCCAAGCAAACAAGCTTTGATACCAATTGTTAGAATAACTGAGCAGGGGGGTGAATCAGTGGCCTCAAAAATTAATCCAATAATTCAACCAAAACTTTATACCACAAATATAAACCCTGTAGTTATCTTCAGTCCTACAAGATGTATGCCTTGTGTGAATCTAACATATATATACTGCTCGGTGATTATACTATTTATCATTTTCTTAAGCTTTACTGAATAGTAGTTTATCTTTTCTTAGCCTTTACCGAATTTAGTAAATAAACTCAGTGTTTACCAATCAATCCTATTTTAGTAATGTGTAAAGAAAAACATCAAAACAATGAACCATATACACATTTGACACATGAATTTTTAACGTGGAAACCCTATTAAGGGAAAAACCACTTGGGACGGATAACCCAAAATTTCCACTCTTCTGAATTGAGCTCGGTGAAGAGACAACCCTATTAAAGATTACAAACACAATGTTAAGTGTGACCTTGTTAGAGGATTTAAAACTAATAGTTTATCACTTGACCTAGCATTCACTATGTTGTTAACATGAAAACCTTTTGATACTCCTTAGGATGTATCTCAATATAATAAGGACTGTTAAATCCCACTCTGTTAAGATATTTTTTGAATCAATGGTTAAAATGAAACAGTAAATGATATGTTCATAAATATAACTTAATTTTGCAGATGTTAAGATCTATTGTAATTCTATAATACCTCTTATGATCAATGTTTTCTTCAATTCCTTTTCTCATCTTCTTTCTTCTCGGTGAATGTTGTTTGCTTCTTTGTTTCTCAGTGTCTGTAGAATTCTGTGTCTGTAGAATTCTTGGCTTTGTTCCTCAGCCTGTATGATCAGATCTGCATGAAGACTTCTATCTTCACTAGAATTATCTTCAGCATTCCTTATTTGATAATGAATTACTTGTCTATTTATATAGACATGATTTCACCATTTATTGTCCTTGTTTTTTACGTTGATCACTTCTTGATCCGTAAAGCTCATCATGCTTGCTTTAGTTTTATTCTGTAAATCTCTCCTTGTTTTCTAGAATAAAACATGTTTTTAAATCTCCTTCTTATCTTTAGCTTTTAATTGATCGATAGAAATAAAGCAAACAATCAGTTAACTCTGAATATAGCTTTGTCAGCTAATTTTTTTTGTCATTTTCCTAACTCCAGTTCTCGTCAGTCAACACGTCAATTGTGTTCGGTGACTACTCCAGATAGCTCGGTAATGCTTGCTCGGGTATCATTATTTTTCGGTTAACACTGTGAACTTTTGTGCTCGGGGTTCACTGTCCGTCAGGGTTTACTGTCACTCGGTGTACATGGTTACCAACGACAAAAACTTTGCCTCTTCATATCTTTAAGTGTTGTGACAATATGTGTAGAAGTTGAGAAATCCAACTTCACAGCTCGCCAAGAACACCTACATGCAAATACCTGATAATGAATGGAAGTCAAAGAGACAGAAGCAAGGGTTTGGAAAATCTCAGCGGAGTGAGAGCAAAATTATTATTTCTCAAAAAAGTGTATTACAATAATTACAAAAGCGGCATATAAGGTGAGAAACCCTAAAGCCGGAGAAAGCTAGGCTTGTGCATTTAATAATTAATAAACATATTAATTATTATGCACCTACAAATAACAAGCTTAAGTGAATAGAATAATAGTTAGCTTTAATAATTAAATCAAAGTGATTTAATTATAAAGGCAAATGTACTATTACTCTAACACCCCCCTTAAGCGAAGCTCAGGAGGAAACTAACCTAGCACAGCTATGAAAGCAAAAGAAATGGGTCCCGGCAACAAGGCCTGATCAGGTACCCAACTACAAAGAAATCTCTATAAAACGGGGAAATAGAGAAAACCCAGTGGGAAAAACTCTACCCCAAAAAGAGATACAACAACATGCTGAAAAAAACATGAAGGAAGGAAGGCCTCAACAAGACCCCCCAAGGACAACTTCTGTCACCCCAAACATTTCCCTGTAGAAGTTGAGAAATCCAACTTCACAGCTCGCCAAGAACACCTGCATGCAAATACTTGATACTAAATGGAAGCCAAAGAGATAGAAGCAAGGGTTTGGAAAATCTCAGCCGAGTGAGAGCAAAATTATTATTTTCCAAAAAGTGTATTACAATAATTACAAAAGCGGCATATAAGGTGAGAAACCCTAAAGCCGGAGAAAGCTAGGTTTGTACATTTAATAATTAATAAACATATTAATTAGTATGCACCTACAAATGACAAGCTTAAGTGAATAGAATAATAGTTAGCTTTAATAATTAAACCGAAATGATTTAATTATAAAGGCAAATGTACTATTACTCTAAAAATATGTGTATGAGAAATCACACTTTATCATTCAAGGGTCGAGGCCGAGATTTGTATTAAAACTTAGAAAATGTAAAAACAGTGAAAACAATAAATATCAAGCAAAATATTGTATCCGGGTCATAGCCCAATCCAACCGAGAGGATTGTGAACCCATCCGAGCACATATGCTCAATGAGAATTTAGAAAACCAGAGTTTTAAAACATAAGCTAAAAAATGATAGTAATGTTTGCAAAAAAGCACACATTGCCCAAACAGCCTTATCTCAGTCGGAAGGAGACGTGGAGTCGTTCTCTGTAGAGGGTGCAGAATTTGATTTTGGACTCCCCGCCAAAATTGAGGAGCCACTATTGCCCTCAGGATCATCCTCCATTGAAGCGTCCACCAGTTCAACGTCAACCTCCTTTTTATCTTCCTCTTCGTTTGTAGCCATGCCCGGATCCTCATTGTCGCGAGTGATTTAATGTCTTGCATTTACTTAGTGCAGTCCGGTGATCATCAACTTTGTCATCTTCAAACATTCAATTAGTTATAGTTCATCAATACCTTCTACATTTTTTAGAGTTCTACTCCAATGCCTCAATGCCCTCTTTACCTCATGAATAAAATGGACATTTGAAAGGATGAACATGAAGGTGGAGTAGAGTCCTTGGAAAGGGAATCGCTTAGCTTGGGAAAGAGATTGTGGATGACATAAATTTTCCTCCACTAGAATTCTTCTCCATTCCTTGTGTGTCTAGGAGGTAATTTTCCCTTATCTTAATTTTTAAAATTGAATTTGAATGGATTTTGTGTATTAATATGCCCATAATAGGTGGTTATACATGGCCTCTTTTATATAGGTTTGAATTTCAATATAAACCTTAGACTTTAGAATGCATATATATATTTTAAATGCCCAAAATAGAGCCATGGTTATGGATTTTTTATTAATTAGGAAATGAGATTTTTTTTGCAAAAAGTTGTAGTTGGGCATATTTAGATTACTAAATTTTTAATATTTCTAATTTTGAAAAAGTTGAGCATTCATTAATAATAGATTTTTTGGAAGCTGTGTGATTTTTCTTTGGAGAATATTTTGAAAAAAAAAAACTAAAATTATGAATGTTTTTAAATGAAATTGATTGGTAGAAAATAGGTTTCCTTAAATTCTTTTTAATTGAGAAATCTTTTGAGATCGTTTAAATTTTTATTCTAATTTTGTACATTGAAAATTATGTCACTCAAATAGTATTTTGGCATGATGGACCTAGGGTTTGAGGTATATGGTGTAGGAAATTATTGGCTCTTCAAATTTTTGGGGATGCAAAAAGGATCCCAATAAAGTATGAGTGAAGAGTTACTAATTAAATTATAATTAAACTTCATTGGATAAATAAAAACAATTAGAATGTTGGTTCTACAACTCACCTAAAACATTATTGAAAGCTTAATATGAGCAGAAAGATCATGATGTAATCTAAATGTCACTAGAGATTATCAAGGACATTCTTCTCTCAAAGACTTGTTAGATATTATTCATTGGGTACCCTCGTAGGGAAAGTGGGATGCATAATCAATCTTATGTAGCCATCCCTTCGAGCAACTATGATGAACTCCTTGCCTTCCTGCTAGAATCTTCATCCTTTATTCAATCAACATTCAACATGGGAACCATCTCTATAAATCTTTGCAATTTGATGATACAATGATCCTATGTATTTATATTCATATTGTATGTTTTATTGTTGTCATTTAATAATACATAAAGTGTATTATATCTTATACTTATTGTTGGTAATAGTTTCCCCTTGAGCCCATTATTCTAAAATTAGTTAATTACACGTGTTGGTTTGTATGGCTTGATTTTTAGCATGCTTCTTGTTATGTATATTTAATAATGGATGTTATATGTGATTAGCATCTTTGTGAACAATAACCCCTTTAATATTGAGTGTATTTGTTCTCAATTGACTATCTCCTAGCCAAATGAGGTGGACATGAAGGTACCACATGGTTGGGTGGTGCTAAACCACCATTGGGGATTAGAGAACTTAGAGGATTTTCTTGGAGAGCATGATGGAATCTCATAGTACCTTGCAAAAGGTATACCTCTTATTATTCTAAGTTGTAAATATCATTAAATGGGCACTTGAGACTATTGTATTTATATCATAGTATTGTATTTGATTTATAATAGGTCTGGGTTATAATCCATCCATGTTTAGGATGATGTGCATTGCTTGTAATGATTTGTTGATATCATTTGGTATATTTCAACACCTCATTTTTTATGGGTGTTACTACCTTCAGAATGTTGGTATTATGCTAATTAGCCATGTTGGCTTTATTTTATTTAGTTCTTTCATTAATATTATGGATATGTTAGTGTTGGACCAGAATTCACCCATATATGCAGCAATAATCCTATCATTGGTTTTATCTCATTTGGTATTAGTGTCAGACAGACATAACATTTTGTAACATATATTTTTTTGGCTAAATGGTTGTTAGTGAAAAGAACATAGAACACATTCAAGTTTGGCTTTAAAAATGAACATAGTGTGATAAAAATTATTAAATTGAAACCTTTGAATCTTGTGTTGTTTTGTCTTCCAAGTTTGGGATGTGTATGAGAACCTATCGAGAGGTGATTTTTTTTAGGTTCCCCACTCAGTAGAAGGGTCGCATAGGGTTTGTTGGAAACATTTCTCTTTATCCCTCGTGTACATGGACTTATGTTGGAGCCTTGTTCAAGCCTCCCATCTTGTCGAGAATGTTTGCTTTGTTGGTTAGGGTGTTGAAGATCAAACATGGATGTCACTCTTGGTTTTCTAATAATTTCCAATCATTTTGGAGTCCTTTTGTGTTGTTACCTTGTTTTTGTGAGTCTTAGGCATTATCTATTGGTATGAGATTCAGAAATAGTCAATTGTACAGTCTTTGGTTAGGATTGCAGTGCAAAAATAGGACTAATAACACAACTTTTGGGCTCCAAACATTTTTTGAACTCTTACATAGTTCAAGGATGGCAGTGCATATGTAGGAGACTTGTGTACTTTCTCTAATGTCATCATGGCATGATATAGTTCTTTGTGTTCCAATGCCTCTTCTAAGTACTCTAGTGCATTATTGTCCTTTATTATGATGGGTACTTAGAACTATTTTTGGGGAAATTTTGTATATAAATGTTGTTCCCTTTGCTTGTTGACTCTTCTAGCATTGGCACTTGGTTGATAGATGTCCCTAATTAAAATTTATTCCATATTTTACATTAGGAAGCATGCTTGTGGATGAAAGTGAATTGTTATCATTCATGTTATTGAGGGGCTTATACCTCCTCGTATTATAACCCCTTATGGAGGTTTTTCCCTTGTAATTGGGTGTTTTTTGAGTTTTTGTTGAGTGGATTTGAGGTAGTATTTGTCTTTTTCCTACTTATTTGGGAAATTGGTGGTCATGTTATATGTTTGAGATGATATCTCCTACTTGTTCCACCATTTTTGTATGTTTCCTTTGGTTTTGTAAGTGTTACTAAGTGTGTTTTGGTGTGTATTCAAGGTTGATCATTCCCCATCATGCCCTTGTGTTGTGTTTGCGAGTGTGATTGCGGATTAGTACTTGATCGTCATTTGAAGTCCTTTCACACTAGTGCAACATTACTAGTAGGAATAGTGATTTTTTTTATGTTGCTAGTGTCTTGTGTCATGTTTGACATGACACTTGTGTGCATGTTAGTGTGTTGTTTGACATGTCATATCAAAGTCATGGGCATTATTTTTTCAAAAAGAAATGTTCACTTGACAAATATCATAGGTGTGTGGCTTTGGACATTACACTAATAATTTTTAATATATATAAATGAAAATATAGAAATATTAATATTAATATCTAAATATAAATATAAATATATAAATGCACACATAATTGTATACATATATAAATACATACATAACCATATAAATATAAACCCAAAAATATGATATAAATAACAAATACATAAAAATATAAATATACATATTCATAAGTATATATACATATACGTTAATATACATGCATACATAAATAAAATAAATAAAATAACTATAAATAGAAACATGCAAATACATATATTCAAGATATAGTCAAAGTCAAGCTATTTTATTTACCGAAAATATTTTATCTTCATAATTATTTCATTTACTATATATGTGGAGACATCAATTTTTTGTGTTGCTTCTTTTGGAAATATTAATATTGTGAGATGTAAACAATTGTCAATTTTATGGAAAAAGGTAAGAGTTTTTGTTAACACACTCATGATATTACACTCCACCCCTTGTTGCTATTTTAGAATTCTTCTCCACGTTAATTAATATTCTGACATGTAAATGATTGTCATATTTGAAGTTAAAGGTAAGATTTTTTATTAATGCACTGACCATTACACTCCAACACCTGTTGTCATTTTTAAATGCCTCTCGACATTAAATATATATGTAAATAAATAGATAAATAAATAAATCTTGAATAAATGTATAAGTAAATATATAATTTGTTAAATAAATGTGTGTGTGGAGGGGGGGAGGGGGGAGAGTTTGGGACTTGAATTGAGTCAAAATAGAGAACAAAAGGATGGGTACTTGTTTAGAATCTCTTCAAGATGATTACTTGCTAAATAACAAAGAAATGGCAAACTTTGATATGCCTAAAAATCGTCATGAAAAATAAATTATCACAAGATATTTGCGTGTCACATGGATATCCATGCAAACTGCTAATGTCCAAAAAGTTTTCTATCTTTTCTCCTCTTTTCATTCTTCATCAATAGTTAAAAGTAATGTGTAGTCTGGGTTTACTTTGATCATGGGATAAATGCTACTCATTGTATATTTTTGGTTTGCATGTTTCAATGGAGGACTCCTAACAAAAAGAATACCAAGAAAACTAATTATATTATTTTACAAAATAATAAACCTCTTGAGAATACTTACTTTTCATGGTAATTGACAATTTTTAAATGTATGTTCATGTTAGATTCAGCCATACCATCCCCCATTTAATATTTGTACCCACCTTGATGGAGATGTCTTAATGCAATAAAATATCAACCATGGACATACTCTTGTGCTAGCTTTGACTTGTGGTTCAATTCATATCCATCTTTGTTATACTGCAATTTTTCATTGATTCAATACAACAAGGGGTTTAACCTATGAAAACTTATTCACATATTGAATCAACAAGCTCCTCAATAAAACCTCTAACCACCACCTTCAGAAATTCAAACATCTAGAAGGCATATCAATCCATTCCTTCATAGCACAAATTTGAGAAAACAATATGGTACTTGTGAGGGTCAAGATCAATCTACATTGTATTTTGTGACAAGTCAAACTCTTCAGACATCCATCAAATCAACACAATTGATTTTCAATAGTAGCAAATTGATTCACAACAATAAAATCATCAAGAGCATTCAAGCATCGTTGAACCTACAGTTAAGTATACCTAATCAAATCATTTGATTTCAGTACATTTCTTGCAATTATCTATCTCAACAACTTTATTGAGGGTAATTTGTTCTCAATTGGTTTAAATTACTTAAATTGTTTTATTTTCTTTACACTCATAAACCATACAAATCATTTACTTGCATCTATTTCTATTAAATTTTATGGATAAAAAAAATATTATTAGATCCACCATGTGGTTAATGATCGAACCAAAGATTCCTATAATATCATTGCATATGCCTTCCTACGTAACATTAATATGCATGTACAAAAAACACTTGTGCATGTGCATGTGCATGTATGGGTTCACATACATACAAAACTATGACATTATGTCTCATCTCCAAATGCTACATCGGACCACTATAAAACCCCATGAAATTATCAATATGAAAACAAACAAAAAACTATGATACACGGGGACATATCCCCAAAATTTTCTATTGGTGTCCATGTACTAGGGACGTCTTGAGGATGGGGATAGTTCAAGGATATTTTGTCAGGTCTAACACTGTAAAAAATACATGTTCTACACAATTTATTGGGAGTTTCAATACAAGTACATAGACAATTTATTGGGGTTTCAATGAAAGTATATAGACTAACTATCCACAAGAATATATCCACCGTTTGATAACATGAAGATTGTTGTATTTTAAGGATTCTATAATGTATGTCAATATGATGAATCACTAATACATTTGGGGCAAATTTTCGACAACCATTTCCAACGGCTATGGTATTTCTTTTGCTCCGTCGGATTTTACAAAGGTAATTTGATTTTATTTTTTAAACAATGCCTGCCTTCGTCAGAATTCTGACGACAGATGATGACATCGTAACTACGACAGACACAAGCATTACTTTTTTTTAAAAAGAGTTACTGTTATCTCATTTTCGCGCGACGAGCCCTTGTAAGTTCGAGAGACCGGATCAAAGGTTTGAATTTGTGTTTTTTATCTTTCTTAGCTATGAAATTGGCATTCCCCCTGAATTATTTTTCGAAGACCATGTTTATAATCTTCTTTTCCTTGCAGTGACCAATAGCAAGAGTCCATTCTCTCTCTCTATCTCTGATCAATATCTATTCTGCTTACTTCCGGAGATAGCTGGAGAACAGGTATGATAATTTTACACAAATATTAAAAGCATAATGCACGTTGTCTATATGTTGATTGAATGTTAAACATATTGTCAATGTCGTCTAAACCCTATTCCATTGAATGTCGATGCCTTTTCAATTTGCTTGAAAGTTATAAATCCTTTTAAAAAAATTGATTTTAAGCATTTCCTGCAATCATTGCATTCCCCGGAGCCACATTTCTGAGGCTTTGCATTCAACCTTGATGCGCCTTCTCCGTGCATCCATTTTTTTGCATACATGTATACCAGGGAAGTCACAGTAACCCCATGCCCTTTTCTTTTTGTTTTTCTTGTCCACACTTGCCCTGGACATACCCTTCGCTATTATGTTAGTCTTGTTTTTTTTTCAATGCAATGTTGGCATAGAGATTGGACAGCCAAGGCGAGGGATGTCATACATTATCGGCGGCATGGAAGCCTCCCTTTTATCTCATGCCATCCCTAGTTAATGTGAAATGCAAGAGGTCACCCAAACAGTCCTCTCCCTTTCTTGTCCATTCGCCTCTTTTGATTATTTTACTTTTATTAATATTTAATCCACGTAATGCCTAGCTCAAAGGGGCCTGACATGGGGATGTGACACCCTTCAGTTAGTTCATATATGTTCATGAGTTGGTCTATTATTAGTTATCCATGAAAACATAAACATGTGTTTCCTAAATTGGTATTAAGTCCTAATACATTTCAGAGTTGATAAAGCGGTTAGGAAAACTGAGAAGCTAGAAAGTATAAATGTACTTCATTTATCCATCTAAGAAAACATTTATGATTAAACACAATATGCTTCTTAAAACCAAAACACTTGAAACCCCTTAGGTTGTTTATGATGTGTCTCAAACTTCCCATGATTTGCAGTCATCTTTCCCTATTTTTATCACAATCACAAATGTCAAGACTTAAGACTACTAAGATACAAATTCATTGCAACATAAGTCATAAATGTCATAATGTGAATCAACAGAATTCCTCCCTCCTATGAACAAAATGAATGAGAAAATGATTAAAGAACTTCAGGAAGCAGACCTTGCAGCTGCAAGTGCATGACCAAACTCATGAAATCCAATAGAAAGTATAGTCCCAATGCACAAGTAGCCAATGTCTATTACAGGAACACTTAATCCAGGTACCTAACATTCAAATGAAAATTCAAAAATTCAACCACTAGACTTAGGTGCTCTTATACAATTTGTTTCCTTAACCTTCTGGCATAGAGTAGAATAAAATTATTTTCATGGCACATAACACCATGTTACTAACCACAGGAAAAGCTGCATATAATGACTTCTTTGATTTCTCCATTAAGGAATTTCCTTCTTCATGAGAAGCCACAAACCACCTTGACTCCCATATAAGAATATGCAAATCATGAGAATTTGAAAACCTAAGAAGAAAATATACAAATATACATGTAAAGGAAATGGATTTATCAATTGTTTCTTATAAATGGTATATGTTGTCATGATGAAATGTTTCTAATAACAATGTGCAATGTCATAAAAGTGACAGATCTTTAAGATGAATGGCATCATCAAGCATAACATCTTTATAACTCTTCTAATTGTCTAACTTACAACTCTTTACAACTGAAGTTGCCCATCGAGCAATAGAGTTCATTGAAAGTGATGATAGCAAGAATGTAATATACTAATTATTTTCATTTTTGGAATCTGTTTATGTAATGAGTGCAAATTGTGGTTTAGATAGTGTGCATCAAGTGTAGTTTGTAGTTCAGGTGGTTTAGATAGTGTGTATTGAGTGCATTTTGTAGTTCAGGTGGTTTAAGTAGTGGCCACATTTCGATGGAGACATTTAGATTGTGCTTGAATTTACTATGTCATAGATGAGAACATGGAAGAATGAATGAAAGTTGCAGCCTCCTCAGAATTTCTCTTTCCATTAGCACTTTCTCTTAACACATGTTTTGCTCTATATTTATACTTGATAATACCTACACAAAACTCTTTTTTTGTTGGGCGAATAATTATCAGCTCTTGTTCAGATTTATACTTGATAGTGAGCTTATCATGCATAGTTAAGCCTTATAGGAACATTAGTGTAAGATTGTGGAATTCATCCAACAAAGGAAGATACTTCACACATGTATATAAGACATAGATTACAAAACAATCAGTTTAGAGATGACCAATTCTTTGGTGCAAGTTGTATTTAACAAAGAGAAGAGGTTAAAATAAGTTTGTACATGGCCTTGTGGCACAAAGGTTTCATGTTGGGCTTGACCTACAACAAGACATGGATTACAAGACAATCGTTTAGAGATGAACACCTCGTTTCTGAAAATTGTATTTAACAAAGAAAAGAGGTTCTAATAAGTTTGTACATGGCCTTGTACAAAAGTTTCATCATCATGTTGGGTTTGACCAACATGTCCTTGGAATTTGTGTTAGGTATTTAGGTTCATGTTTTCTTTATCCCTATTGTTTTATATTAATGGTTACAACGGGTTTTGAAGGGGCCTCAAAATCCTGTACATAAAGGAACTTAAGATTGAACAATAAGAGTTCCCAAAACAAGGCAGATCAGCCGAAGCCTAAGAGAATCGCACACACCACGAGCACAGAGAAAACCTACCAAAAATGCTACAAAAGGTGAAACATTAGGGAACAATAGCAAGAAGGAAACCAATCACCTCGTCCTCTTTTTATAGGACCGAAGGGATAAAGAAGACATGAACCTTCTGTAGCTCCAGAGTACCATCGGGGTGAAGCAGGGTTGCCCTCTCTCTCCTATGCTTTTTGGCATTTACATTGACGAGCTCGAGGCTTTCCTCTGGGATCTCTCACTCCATGACGACAGTTGCTATCTACATTAGGTGTTGATCTCCATTCTTTTATTTGTCGACGATGTGGTCCTCCTGGCCTCCTCCCCCAAAGGTCTACAGAGACTCCTTGATGGTTTGGATTCCTTTTGTGAGCTTCGGCAATTGGCTGTGAACCTAGGGAAGACCCAGGTGATGGTCTTCAATTGTTTGAAGACTTCTCATCTTCACTTCTATTTTCAGGGCTCGGAGATCGAGATCTCTTCCTCCTATAGTTACCTTGGGGTTAAGTTCTCTGGTCCTCGTTTCAGCTTGAGACCTGCTATGCAGTCCCGGGTTAACAAGGGGTTGGGCTCCTTGGCTCTGCTTGAGAGACAGTGCTTCAGACATCACTTTCAGGACATCAGGTCCAAGTTGGCCCTCCTTGACTCTTTAGTCAGGCCGACGGTGCTTTACGGCTCTGTTGTGTGGGGGGGCTCTCTTCTTGAGTCAGATTGGACCTTTGTTGAGAGAGTTCAGATCCTCCTCCTTTGGTGCCTCATCAGATGTCATCGTTCTACTCCTCACAGTGTTATTCTTGTTGAGTTTGGTGCTGATCCTTTTAGAATTGCAACCATTTTTTATCTAGTCTAGTTCCTTCGTCGTCTCCGGGGATTTGTTGATTTTGTTGATTTTGTTGATTCTGTTGTTGGTCAGTAGAGATACCCTTATCTTGCTTACTTCTCTTCTTTGGCCCTTGCTAGTGCTAATCCCTCTGGTAGAGCTCACTACTGGTACGCCCAGGTCGTTGCCTTGCTAGGTTCTGTGGGGATCTCGATTGATCATCTACCCCCGTTTCAATTTTCCTTGGATGCTCCCACCCACCTCCTCCCCTCTCAACAAGAGTTGAATGACCACATCAGACTCGACATCTATAGACAGTATATCACCACGACCTAGTGCAACCCTCCTGGAGGGCTTCGTCCCAGGATGGCCTCCTATGCCGAGCACTATATGGAGATTCTTGATGGGGTCATTGTGCGTCCTTCATACCTGGCCTACTGATGGAGTCGCGCTCTCTATATTTATTTGGGGTCTTTCAGAGTTTGCTTTCACCGGCTCCGCATCCAGACAGATCACCACATTAACAGGGCTGACTGGATCTTCCGCCTTTGCACCTTGTTGGAGACCGAGTCCAAGGCACATTTCATTTTCCGATGTCCCATTTACTACAAGATCAGAGGGAGATTCTACTTCCTATTCAGAGAGTGTAGTTCCCTTGCCTCCTTCAGATACACCGATCAGCGGTGCCTTGCTCTTTATCTTCAGGAGACCACACGGCTTCGGGATTCCACCCTCCAGCTTATGTTCCCATCCAGCCAGAGATCTGATCATCTTATCACATCCTTTTTCACTTCGGCATCTCCTACCTACAACACGAAGCGCCCTCTTGGTCCTCCTTCTTCTGGACACACCAGGCTTGTGAGACCTCGTAGAGATCGTAAAGATCACACTCGACAACAGCACTCCACCACCAGTGTTACTCAGAGACGGTCCAGGGCTCCTTCTTGTCTCGGATCGTATCCTTCGGTGCTTGATTACTTCTCGCTCGAAAAGAGACTCTAGGGGCTCTATGTGCTCTCCCTGGTTCTTCTATTTCTTGTTTTCTGCTTTCTTGTTTTTGTTCTTTCCCTGGACACCGTTTGGTGCTCCTGTTGTCGGTTGTTTTTCTTTGTATGTTCCCAGTCCCTTAGACCCTTGGTGGTCTCTTGTTGGACATTAATAATTTATCTTATCTTATCTTATCTTAGGTGCTCTTCGTATAATTTCTCTCTTATTACTATTATTACTCGGATCATCTCACTTTTTTCAAGCCCTCCATGACTTGAATCTTTGCTGCTCATATCACCAACACTATCTACTATCATTTTCTTATCATCAAGAACCTTTTCATCACAAGGTTCATAAACAACTACATGTTGCTCACACTCTACATCAGCATCCATCTGTTTCTCTTGTCCTTCCAATGGACACCTCGCCTCTTCCTCTTCCATCAGGATCTTCGTCTTATCTGTCTCTTGTACATCTTCTTCTTCAATGCTTGCCTGCTCCAAAGCACCTTCCTTTCCCTCTTCAACCTCGTCATCTTCATGTCCCTCTTGCACTAGGAAGCCAATCTTCTCAAACACTCCAATGTTTCTAGACACCTTCCATGATGCCTTATGCTCCTCCAACGGCACCAACACAACCTTCCTCCCATCCTTTGTGACAATGTATGTGTTCTCTCTAGCATCATGTAGGGTACGCCTCTCAAATTGCCATGTTCTCCTGAGGATCATATGACAATACCTCAAAGGTATTATGTCACACAAAATAACATCACTGTATGAGCCAATAGTGAAGGGAACATATGCTTGCTCCTTCACATCAACCCAATGTTTAGCATTCAACCCTTGTGCTCTGTAAGGCATGTCATGTGCTATCCTTGGTAGATTCAACTTGTCAACCATTTCAATTGAAACAAGATTTGCAAATGAACCACTAGTAACAATAACTTTACAAACCTTATCCTTGCACTTACATTGTGTCCTGAATACAAACTACCTCTCAATGTACCTTCCACCCAAGTCTTCTTCATCCATGATGGTTGCCATACCCGCTATCAATCCTCAATCTCAAACCTACAAGGACCTACTTCCTTGCTCTGATACCACTTTGGTGCATAGGGTTCCCCCCACATGGACATCCTCCCAAACATATACGATATCGTCATAAACTACTCATTATGAAAATTATATCCTATAGTGTCGTGTGCTATAATTGTGTCACACTTCTATGAATCCTTACATTCAAGGTTGCTCAAGAATGAGGCCTCAAATATCGATCCATAGCTCTCTAGTCATGGATGTGTAAAAATGTAAAATGAAGGCCCTCAGATAGACCTAGTTGTGTCTATTGCAAATACAC
>MU227391.1:1965812-1986199 GCA_018584345.1 Thuja plicata | reverse complement strand
AAGAATTACTTAAGGTTTAAACACAAACATTCACTTACACAAACTTGTATGAAAGCAAATCTATGTCCATTTATTTCCCATTAAGAGCATCAATTGAAATGTGTTCTATGAAAGCATGTAAACACTCGAGCCAAACACATGAGAGGTTTATTTTTAGTCCCAAAATCTAAATGTTGTAGAGATGTGACAAAATACCTCAAGTCCAACGCAACGCGCTTAGTAGATTTTACCTTTTTTTTGTTTGTTTTAAGCATTTTTCATGAAAGCAAGCCATGAACATTCAAATGAACAAAACAAGCAAACAAGCAAACAAGATATGCAATGTATATTCAACTTATGCAAACCCTAAGATGGTTAGATATGAAAATCAATTGTTAGGAGCAATGATAACCAGCAAATAAGCCAAATGACAACTTACATCATGCATTGAACCATGTGAAAAATAAGTGTACGCTAATCATCAAATACCATTTTTTTAATTTTGATTTTTGACCTTGTCAACAAGATTTGACTTATACCACATGAATTCGGACCCTAAACCCAAAATGCAGAAAAGAGACCTCTGTCAAAAAACAGAGAGCTTTCCAAAAATGTCAAAATTTTAATAAGATCTTTTCATTTGTGCCCTAGAGAGCCACTTTCCCAAAATAGACCAGTTTTTTATAAATCAACCAAATGAGCTATGATATGACCTCTAAATTAAAAACATAATGAATGAACCCCCTGTAGAATTTCAAGACATTTCCAGAAATGTAAAAATTTCTGAAAAATACGTTGGTATGCGCCAAAAAAAAAAATTTATGAAAAACAAAGAAAAAATCATAAAAAATACAAATTACCTCCGAAAAATCTAAATTTTTTACTGAAGCTTCTCTGATATGTCACCAACCTGCAAAAAAAATTTCAGACCAAAACTCCAAGCCGTTTGGGAGATATGATCAAATCATTGAAAATATAGGGTTTTCATCTCCAAGCAAATTTGCAAAAGGGTTAGGCTTGAAAAACTTCAATAAAATAACCATCTAAAGATTAGAAAATCTGATATCTGAATAAAATGGAGGAAAATGAGGAGCATTATGCCCCACGGTGGGCGCCAAAAATGTGTGCTATAATTGTGTCACACTTCTATGAATCCTTACATTCAAGGTTGCTCAAGAATGAAGCCTCAAATATCGATCCATAACTCTCTAGTCATGGATGTGTAAAAATATAAAATGAAGGCCCTCAAATAGACCTAGTTGTGTCTATTGCAAATACACCATGAAACGAGAGATTCGAATGCATGAAAATGAGATCTAATCTATATGATTACAATGCATAAAAGGAAATTAATCTAAATGATAACAATGCATGGCTAAATCTATGAAAGGAAATGCAAATGCAAGATTAATCTATGGAAATAAACATGATTATAATCTATATGAATAGCCATGAATGCAAGAATAAAGAAAACAAGAAAAGAGCTTGAGTGGTCAAATTCTCCTCTAAAATTGCTCTCCAAACCTGCAGCATAACAATATTATGAAAACCTAATATGAAAATGAGAAGGAGAGGTCTCCTTTTAAAAGAAAGTGAACGATTGAGATTAAGAGGCAAAAATCAAAGGCTATGATTAAGAGGCAAAAACACACCACTTAGAAAGATGTGAGGAAAAAAGGATTTTATTTACTTTTTCATTTAATTTATTTCCTTTTTCAACAAATAAAGTGTTTTAAGTGGGGATTTTTATTTATTTAATTAAAAGAGGGGTTTTCTTTCAACTAAATAAATTAGAAGAATTTTATTTAATTAAATAGGGGAAATTGAATTTAATTAAATAAGAGGAATTTTATTTAATTAAAAGGGTGGTTAAATTTTTTAATTAAATAAGAGAAATTTTATTTAATTAAAAGGGAGATTAAATCTTTTAATTAGATAAAAATGATCAAACCTTATGAAATATTGAAATAATTGAATAAATTGAATTAATTACAATTTGATCAAGGAAATTGATTTGAATCGAAAATATTCCAAAGCATTGATTCAGAAATTTGATAAATTTATAAAATAATAAATGGGGCCCAAAGTCTAGGCGACTAATTTAGGGTGCATACAAGTGTTAATAAATAGTTTATTTTCTAATAAACTACTCATTAAGGAAATTAATAAACATGTATCTTCCTATAAAATCAATGAATAAATATAATTTTATCCTATTCATCAAGGGTAAATTCATCAAAGATCTTGTGAGATACAACTTCTAACATCAAATATATCCTCCAAAGGCACTTCTTCAATCCTCCAACTTCGGATCACTCACATGGACCCACGCAATTCTAAACCCTTGAATGGATCCACACCTTACATATAGACTTCCCCAAATCCAACCATTATTGGGAACACTTCAACATCCCTCTCAACACCTAAAACACACAACACTTGAACCAACTTGGTCTACAAAGAATACTAATTGCTCACGCTTTCTTAAGACAGTTAATCTGCAACTTTAAAGACAGTCACTTATCAACCCAACACAATGTGCCCCTTTCACTCTAGAAACTGAGACACCTTCAATACTCCCCTTTAGACTCCTAAGGTCCTATCCAGAGTCCCTCATATCCATTTGATTCATTAAACTCAACTTCCAAACAAGATAAACAAACTTACCATGACATTGTCCTACTATGACAGTCATGACCAATCTCTGAACCCTTACTTGTCTAACCCTACCCTTGGGCACTCTACCTTCTCCAAGACCTTTAATATGTTGTAGACTCTCCCCTCCAACCTTCCTTCAAGCCTCCAAGACCATAGCCTTCGTCACTCTTGTGGACAAAGCCCAACTTTAACCTGGTCACAGTCAAAACCCTTACTGTGACTGTTCACAATCACTTTCTTGACCCAAATCACGTGCACATTATTGCATGGTCTCCTACAACTCTTGAGGACAGTTAATGTACATCTCGTCCAACATCCTGCCCAAATGTGAGGGATTATTGAACGTTAAACAACAAGGAATCACATTTTATTGCTCTCGGGTTACCCTAAGTAAGGGTTTTGACAGTTTTTATTTAAACAAGGATATCTTTCACCAAAATTAATCAAAGGAAGTCATTCAACGGTGAAAATGCTCTAAACTCGTAATACTAACATGTCCAATTAGAAAGATATCAAAACAACTCCCTTCAAACCATTGTACACATGTTCAAAGTTGACTGTTAAAGAGAAAAAGATGTAAAATGCAGAAAAAAAAAACATCACTTTTTATTGATTCAAAATTACAATGTCTTGATCACCACCCTTTGTATCGGGCTTCCCAACCTTAAATAGACTTGATACGGTCCCTTAAAGACCGATCAACTGCTAATAACTACCACAACTTCCCCGAAACCCGATTGCTGACATGTTTTTAACTTAGTTAAATTTGTGTTTGAGTTGCCAAGTTGACAAGTTGTCAACTTTGGCAACCTTACATTCTTCATAGCTTATATTGATCAAATATTATTCAAAAGGTCTTATTATGACCTAATCACCTTATTATAATTACTAAACCCATAAACCCCTTATATTTATCCCTCTAGGCCTTATTTGTTAAGACCTTTTAGGTCACATTCAACTCCATGATTCATGAAATCTTCCTTATGCTCCACCAAGTGCTCCTTGTGTACCTCACGACCTTTTTGTCATGTCATGGTGCTCTTGCACCAGTATATCTTCCTTAAAATCAATAAATAGATTATTTTCTAATAAACTAGTCATTGAGAAATTAATTTGTCTGTGTTGTCACATTGCAGCAGATATATCCCCACTCCATAATTGAACAACCTGCAAAGATAGATACAGAGATATCAATCATTACATTGTTTAAACATATCAGTTTTTCAGAATATATAATGTTACTTGTTGTTTACGGATATGATTGTATAGAATTTTTGTATTAATATGTTGAATCACACTTCGTGCTCTATTATCAGAATGTTAGAGAACGTAAAAAGGAGAAATTTAGATGGTTGCAAACCCAGGGTGACTAAGAAAATGTGGGAAAGGGGAGAGAGGGATAGGAGAGTTCACACACAAATCCAAGTGTCATCTCATCCCATCCTTCTTTTCGCTTTCCCACATTATTTAAATCTGCAACAATCTATTCTTTTCTTCCTTGTGTTTTCTAACATTCTAATGATGAACCACAGAGTATATATGATCTAAAACATTGATGTAAGAAAAAAATTCTAATACCATCCTAATCTACTCATTATGGATCACGAAGTATATATGATCTAAAACATTGATCCAAGAAAAAATATGTAATCCTTGCCAAACATGGAGATCAGACTCTTATTCATCTCAAGGGTATTACATTTTTATGCTCTCTGGATACCCTAGATCAGGATTCTGACAGTTTCTATTCAAAACTAAATACCTTCTTAAAAACCAAAACAACGTAGATTCTATGTACTAAACCATGAAATCAATGGTTCTTCAAAATAATCACAAAACAACTAAGATCAAATGCCAAAAAGTCACTGTTATTGCTGACTGAACATGGAAAGTACAGGGAATTCAACTTTTATTGATAAAAAACCTTGTATTGCGTAGTGCGATGAAATGATTGATCTTCTACAATCTTCAAGAATACTATTTACCATTCATTTCAGTATTTGTATAAACTATGATGGCGAATCGTTTGAATGTTGGACAGGGGATCCTTTGTCATAGGGCCAACATATAAAGAAGTGTTCTTCCAATTTGAAAGGTAATGCGAATAAATATATCATTGGTTGATAAGTTTGATAAGTTGGTGAACATATGATGAATCTTGGAATTCAATCTTGTTAGATGCTTCAAACCTATCAAATTGTGAATCAGATTCAAACTACCACAAAGAGAATGAGAGGCCAATGTAGTCCTGATCTGTAAAATTGAGCGGTATGCCCAAACAACGCAAAGAACGTCCTTCTGCACCCCCAATTTTGCAGAAGGTTCTTTGTATCGTTTGGGTGATATCACTCAATTATGAGTTCTCAAGGATTATGAATTATGTAAGGGGTGTTTGTTTGGTGAATTATATACTGGACTCTTCTGTCCCTATATGGTTGTCCTCCACCTTCCATGAAAGTGACTACACTATTTCTATTTCCTTCTATGGGGGATTTGAATTATTTATAGCAAATGAATGGACCTCAACATTTTAGAATCTAAATTTTATGTCTTGTCACCTTCTCTCTTTAAAATATGTTTCTTTTATTTATTTTTCTAGGTAAAGTGAGAGGGTTGTCAGGGCCTTGTTGGCAACCTCTTTGTCTTGAGATAAAGGTATTTTTCTGGTCCATGGTCTTCTTATAATTATTTAATGTTTAGCATCCTACACCAACACAAACTCCAAGGGAACTTATTGACCCAAACTTATTGCACTCCTATCTCTCCAAGGAAATAGACACTCCTCCATTAACTTGTGACTGTTCACAACTCACCATCAACTACTAGGCTTTATGGACTTTCAAACAACAAAATAGAATGAATTCAAAAACATGAAAAGTACAGTCAATGATATGACTGTTGCACCCCTCCTAAAACCTTTCACCGTCCAAGCAATACACTCCTTAACACAAAATCCCAAATACATTGGTCCAAGCAATACACTCCTTGACATCATTTTATTCATTTGTCCTCTTATCAAATGTACATTCCCCCTTATGCACAATAGAGACAACCTATATCGACTCATAAAACCTTGGTCTGATGGTTGAAACCAACCCAAACCACCTTAAGACCATTATTGTTTGCAATTTCACTTAATACTTGATATGTGGACATTTTAACACAAAATATGGATCATAATAGACCTTCTCACACCATAAGGGCATCCCAAACCTCATTTTACATGTTGGACCTATATTAGCAATGGATTTGCAAGAAAAGTTGCTCAACAACTTTTGTTGCAAATTGACAATTTTTGACAAATTAATGTGAAACTTGACCAACCTCTCAAAAAATACGGCATAAGGAACTTTTTTCTTAAGGGATTATTTGGTTGTAACCTATCTTGAACCCTTTCAACAAATCCTTGAGCCACTACAGACCCCTAAGCATGATGAGTGAACCACTACTCAAGAAACATGGGTCAATGAATTTAACTAAAAAAACTACATAGTTGAATCCTTATATAAATATCACACTTTGACTTGTTATGGAAAATATCTCTTACCTATTAATTGATGAGCTTAAGAGGCTTTTCTTTGTAAAGCTATACTTTTCTTTGTAAAGCTATGTGGTTGGGACCCAACTGTTGCAGAACTTATTAATCATAATCGTTACCACTAAGTTAGACTTTAAAATTGGCATTATGTTGATCTCCGCAAAACCTCGAAGTACTCGTCCTCGGGACGTCCCCGCACCGGGTAGTTGGAGTACTCGAGTACTATGTTAGTATGTTGAATGTTAAATGGTTTTGGTTCGATTTGCAATTTTTGTATGTTTAAGTATTTTAATTTGGTATATTATTTTGAAACATCATTTCATAACTAACATTTAAACTTCTATATAACTAGTTCTAAGAAGACTTTTCTATTTGTGATATCATTTTGCGTAGTTTGTGAAGGTTATAGACCGAAGTTTCCATAGCCCAATTTTTTTGCCTATGAAGAAAGACCATGTCAGATAATATCATCGAAGAACAAAATAAGGAGACAATTGCTAGATTGTAGTCTAACTTGAAAAGAAAAGGTGATGGAAATTGTTATTGTCCCTGCAAAATTTGTAAGGCCTTAAAGACTAGAGGATTTATAATCAAAACGGCTAAAAAACATTGTAGGGACCATGGTCACATTGAAGGGGGGCATGATTATCATCCATTGGTAAGTAGTTCATTATATCGTTTTATCAATTTATATACATAAGAAATTACTTGATAATGAGATCATAATCATGGTTTATTTATATTGATCATTTTTATATAGGTCACATGATATGGACCACCACAACCCGGAGAATATGGTTTTCGAAGTGGAGGAACAAGGAAGTGTGAATATCGAAGCTAAAGATAATGATCCATGGAAGATCCATGACACATTTAGTACTTGTGCAGCTGATCATGATGATCAAGATGACCTTGATGTTGTTCAGGATTTACCTCTACTTGAGAAGGCATACAATGCCATTTTACAAAGGCTCCCAAACAACTCTTCTCTCCATTATATTGTTGTTGGTGAAGTTAAAGGTTATGAATGGTTTATCAAACATAATAATCTCACGTATGTTAAGGTATGTCATATATGTCATTATAGTTAATAAAGGGTGAATCATATACCATTAATATTATTTATATTAACAAATTATATTTTTTGTTGTAGATTGATAGGTGAGTTTTTCTTACAACCATCAAATATTCTACCTCGCTCGTACCGAGAATTATCTGTCATTATGAAAGATATTGGATTGGAGTACCAAACAATAGATGTTTGTCCCAATGATCATATTATATATCATAAAGAACGTGAATTTGCAACTGAATGTTCTGAATGTCATACGAGTAGATATCGAACATATCAAATAACAAAAAAAATGTCTCGCGAGGTTCTTCGTTACATTCTCATTATTCCACGCATGCAACGATTATTCAGGTGCAGTAGCTTGGCACAATTTAAAGATTACCATACACGCAATAAAAGTCGAGATGACATTATTCGAATGCTTGCAGGTGGTTCGACATTTATAAACATAGAAGAAAAGTGGCCACATTTTAAAGAAGAACCTCGTAATCTTAGGCTTTCATTGACAACGGATGGTGTCAATCCATTTGGAGAGTTGAAATCTATTTACTCGGTGTGTCATGTTTTTGTTATCAACAATAACATTCCTCCATGGATGTCAATAAAGAGGGAGCACATAATGTTGGCAATGATTGTTCCAAGTATTTTATCATTTAACAGTCATCTACATTTAATTATAAATATTGCAACAAAATGGTCATAATAATTATGTAATTGTTTTGTTCATTCAACAAGGTAAGTACCAAATTAAAGATATGAATATATATATTGAGTCTCGTATCCACGAGTTGCTGGAGTTATGGAATGGTGTCACTATGTATGACGTATTTTGACCAATAAAACAAACAATTTCAATTTCATGCAATATTTTTTTATAGACAATACATGATGCCCCAGGGCTAACACATTTTTCTAGTATGTTATAGTGTTCAAGTTGTGTATGATAATTATAATTATAAAAATTAACATATTTAATCCAAATATATTATCTTAGAATTACACAAAGAATGACACATCGCCTATGGAAGTTGGAATATAATAGAATTAATCGTCAAGGTAATGTCATTCCATCTAATGGTTTATGATTAGAGTTTATATTTTTCTATTGTGTTTTGTTTACTGATGATGTAATTGATGATCGTGAAAGTCGTTAAGACATTAATGACCACCTTCCAAAGGGACATTATGAAAAATATTGGATGGAAGGCGTGACAAAGAAAAAAAATTATCAAAATTCATAATGACATTCATGAATCCAATCATGCAATGAAAAAAATCACTTAATCAAATAGCAATGGAGACCAGATTAATATAAGTGTCCTTCATTGGTTATTAAAGGACTAGCAAAACAATGCTATAAAAGAAATCATATGAAAAATTTGATTTCCCACGAGATTTGTTGCAAACATAAACAATCTCATAAAAAAAAAAAAAAATTTGGGTCAGGGATGAAAACGCATGATTGGCATACCTTCATTAAGGTAATTCATGTTCTTTTGTATTTATTATATATTTGTAAACTACGTGTACTTTTCATTGTATTATGTTAGAAAACAATGAAAACATCATTTATAATTGTTGTAGTATGTTCTACCTCTATCTCTCCCATGCCACTTCAACAATAATGTCAAGCAAGTCACATAATCTTGAAAAATACATGAGGTAAGTAGTGATATTTGTTCAATTTGTTGTATAGATATTATATTTGTGATTTGTTTTACTTGTTATGTAATATATTGTATATTATTTTGTAATGTCTCGTTTATATATTTTTGCGTCTTGAATCTCTTGTAAGTAGTTGTCATCTAAAGAAATCCATAAAGAAGAGAGTAAATATTGGAAGAGAAAAATTATTCATCTAATGTGTGAAATACAAAAGTGTCTACCTTCAAATTTTTTCAATGCACAAGAACATTACCTCATACACCAAGTTGAGATTGAATTATATGGACTTGTACACACTAAGTCAATGTGGATGGTTGAGAGGCACTTGAAATTTTATAATGGTTTGGTTCGACAAAGAGCACATCCCGAGTGTTCTATGGTGGAGGGATATATGGTACCCCAGACTATGGTGTACAAAACTGAATATCTTCCTAAGTTTGCAGCAAATATCCATGTAGATCATTATCATCCCCTCAACAAAACCTTGACTTTTCCTCAAGTCAATTATTCTTCTTTTCTGACAAAATATCCTAATAAATGACATGTAGTGTTTGGAAGTTGTCATGTCATTGATTCTTCACCATTTCAAATCGACTGATGTGAATGTGAAGGTGCAAGAACTATGAATTTTCTTCTAACATAAATGTTGGGATCTCAAAGTTATTGAGGAGGTATTGTTCTTCATAGATTAATTTAGAGATGTGTTAGTCTCAAGTTAACAAATTCCATAAGTTGCCTAAAATTTCTTCATGTAGGCTTTTAATGTTGTCCTAAGTGGTCTCATCTAGATCTTGCATGGCAGCATACTACATGTAGTTTTAGGAGACTTGTGTCTCCATCTTCTCCATTTCATCCTTCACTAGTTTGAACATGTTGGGACACTGCAAGCGATATAAGTAGAGCTCATTAATCTCATTAACAATCTTCTTTGAGGTGGCTAACTGTGTCTCTAGAATTATTTGTGCAGGTTCCAATATCAATGATCTCCAAGAGGTAATGCCTCACTGCGCACATGTCTTGAGATCATAATTTTCATATCATTCTATCAGAGAATTTCTAGCTACAATATTTGATGGAGACCATCGAAACAATCTATTAAACAATTCATATTTTTCCTTTTTCCTTTCCTTGGAAGTCTCTAAAGAGGGTCTTGAATCAGCTTCATATCTGCTAGTTGCATTAGTTGGACAGTTTGTAAAGACTTATCAACAAATTGATTTGGGTCGCTTCTCTAATCATAGCATTCCATGGGATACCGCCTCTTTGAGGGTACAAACGTCTTATTTTCTATGGCTCCACATACTGCATGCATATCCAGCAACATATTCCTTTGATGTGGATTTTATTTTGTATTATTTAAAAAGAAAAATTATAGGTGTGGAAATCCAACGACCTGTCAATTTCTACCGACGAGGAAGTAGTATATCCGACAGCATCCTCGTTGGATGTGCAACCCCTGAGGTTGTCGAAAATTCAACGACCTGTCAATTTCCACCGACGAGGATGTTGTATGTTCGACAGCATCCTCGTCAAATGTGCAGCCCCTGAGGTCGTCGGAAATTCGATGCCCTGTCAATTTCCACCGACGAGGATGTTGTATGTCTGACACCATCCTCGTCGGATGTGTAGCCCCCTGAGGTTGTCGAATTTCCAACGACTGGTCAAGTTCTACCGATGACGATGTCGTGGGAGAAATAGTATCCTCAGATGCAGCTTCTTGTTGAAACTCTGACGCATAATAGTGTCCGAATTCTAACGCATGAGCTCCTCGTCGGACATTTCAACAATAAGTTTTCGACAGTGAAGTGTATCAGTATTCCAACACAATCCCGTTGAAATTTGGACAAGGCCGTTGAAAATATGCCCTGAATGTACTGGGGAATGAGTCTGTAATGTATATGTATATTTTAATAGTCGTTTGCCATCGTCCCAAAAATGGCCTCATAAAATCTCATCCCTACATCCTAAAAAATTGGTGGAACATAGCTAAAAACATTGTTTGCCTTGTTCATTGTAGTTTAAAAAATTTATCCTAAAAAAACATCCACAAAAACTTCTAGAAGTCAAACAATTGCTCTATATGATAAATGTAAAGTTCCAATTTTGCACAAAACCCTTTTTCTAATCCATTTTTGTGGCATTAATTTCATACTATAAACACCTATGTTTGGTGTTCTTTATTGTAATTAGTTTTGGAACACACTCAATCTCCTAGACTAGATGATTGTCCAACAGATACTTTAAGTTTATCGATAAATTATTACATTTTTCATTGTCAAAAGGACAACATTGTTTTAAAGTGCTCTACAAATCAAACCCATATGATGGGTAACATTCCTCATTGATGGTAAATCAATTGATAAATTATGAATTATAATCTCAATTTCCAACAATGCTTCAGCTTTACACTAGCTCTCGGCTTCTAATTTCTTGAGTCCGAATTATGGCATATCGCAGCATATATATGCATTTGCAATAATTGCAGTTAATCTGGACTATTGCAACTGAGTCAAAATAGGCCATAGGTGATGTGGCACAAACTTCTTGTTACTCTTCAAACAATGGTCTAAAAGAACATAACTAATGGAGTCCTTGTGTGAATGAGCTTTAAGTTCTTCATAGTCCTTATTCAGATCATAAGAACTACATACCTAGTTCACATCAAATAATAATAGCTGCAGTCTTCCAAACTCTCATTCCGAAGATTCTGAGAGTCCCAGCAAATAATTACAAGTGCAACTAACAGCATAATTGCTTAAAACAAATCACAACATACATCTGTTCTCCCTCAACTCTTCATGTTGTGGTAGCACACCAATGCAGAAGCAATTTCAAAATTTAAGATGATAAGCCAGAAAAGCATAGAAATTACTGGATATTGCTAGAACTGAAGAAATCAGTGAATCGTGAAATTAAATAGTAAATACCCGTTTACAATACAATACAAAGAAATTCAAATGCCTAGGGCCTGTATAGCTCTGACCAAGATCGTGAAACTGGTAAAGTGGTCCCTGAGTGAATTTGAGTCCTTTGGTGAGATGCCTTCAGTAGTGGATCACCTACAGAATATGCCATGTCTTCATTATTGTGATTGACTGTTGTGGGTATGCGACGAGGAGGTAGTATATACTTCTCCCCTCTTTTACGTGCCCAAGTTACAAGGTACAAACCCCCAATAATACACGTTCCACCAATAATACTGCAGTGTACAATACAAAGAATGGTTTAAGCAATTACTCCTTTGTCAATAGAAGCTGAAAGAACTTGATTGGAAAATGCCTTGAACTGACTTATTCAGCTAATTTAAATCCAAAAATCAAAATACATAGAACACAGTCTATATATATATATACACAGAGAGAGAGAGAGAGAGAGTCCATTTCTAGTGACACCTAAGATATATTATTCGACCTGTTAAATCTAAATAAATCATAAAGTAACTCCTATTAGAAGGACAGAAAGTCAGGTGATTGTCACATTTGCCGATTTAAGCCAAGAGGTGTGCAAATGCAAATTGTTTTTCTAATCCAAACTTTCCTAAGAGAAAAATTGAGTCAGTTTCACTATCTCAATTTTGAAATTACCTTGTAGAGTTCAATAACTGTTATAGTTCAGAAATTGAGAGGGATATATTTCTCCTCGATTGATATTTTTTAATTCTGATCAGTTTCCTGATATAGATTTATATTAAAAATGCTAGAAGATAAGAGAAACTAAGGCAACGTTTCCTCTTCCATTTGCATGGTAAACGTGTACTTTGTGCTACATGGCACTAAATTCCACAGAAAATGCCCATTTTGTTCCTTTCATGGGAGGCATGATTCAGTACAGCCTAGAGCTGACAAACCTTGAGGAGCTCTTCAGGGCATAAAGCAAATTTGTCAATAAGTATACTGTATAGGTCGTAAGTGGCATTAATATCTTTTGTGATTCATAAGTTTGTTTCTAACAGTATTTTAGTAAAGTGTTAGAACACAGTTAGCATGTTTAAGTCTTATGTGACATACAGGAAAATGGGATATAGCATAGCAGGTTGTCATTATGAATAACACCCTTAACCACACCATGAATTTGTAGTGCAGTTTATGCAATTATTCAGTCTCAAAATGTGCTTCTACATTTCTAGCAAATATAGCAGGGTAGGGTACCATTAGAATAAAAAAATGAAAGCTATAAGGTATATATTTAACAGATATACGAAGCAACCTTCCCCATTCATCTGACCCTGAACATTGTATCCTGAAAACTGAGGATAAATTTGCTTACAAAACAAATCATTAATTAGTTTTCTCGAAAAGGTATTAAAGCAGTATTACAAGACAATAACTAGCTCAGAAACTTTAATGAATACATAAAAGTGAAAAATATGCACATGCCCTGGCCACCAAAAAATAGAGCCTAGTAAAAATAGTTCCTCCATAGGCAAGTCCACAAAACAAGGAAACGGTGATATTTAAAAAAAAAAAACCCAATCATCGTCTGCATTACAATGAAAATATAAAAAAGTTATCAATCACTACATGGTCACCAACAAGAATGCAAGGTTATCTGGAAGGTGACCTATGACAAACCAAGAACATGAAATGATAGAAATCTTGAAAATGTGAAATATATTAAATTGGCAAGGCTAGACCAGGGGATGGTGAAACTTTGGGATGGACATTATAACGAAATAGTAGGTAATGAGGAACTAAAAGTAAATAGTATACAGAAAAAAAATAGAACAAAACACATCAAAAGCTATTGGAAACTGTAATAGAAACTTCAAGAAAGCTCTGCTCTAGTCTAAAAGACTCCAATAAGATCTAAAGAATGCTTAGAATTTGATAAAAATATATTTGAATCTACTTAGAAAAAATACCAAAGCTTTTCGGGCCTTCTTCAAGAATTTTCAGAAGACTTTAGGATGGAAAGCATATTGGAATCTCAGAAATGGGTTGCTAACATGCATAAATGGTTTCCAGTATTTACAAAGACATCTCAAACTAAAGAGAATTTGCAAAGCTACCCTTTAAGACGTGCTTGCATATGCATTTACTAAGGGGAGCACTACCACCACCCAAGGTCAAATGTTAGGAACCTGTTTAACATGCCCATTAATCAAGAGTTGCCTTTCAAGTTCATGTCTCTATGCTATGTGTCCCTTGCGTAGCTGAAACAAAACAAGCAGAAAAAAGAATTCAGAAAATTTAGAAGAAATGGAAACTTCCGATGGTTCTCTCATTTTCATTAACTTTCATAAAGAATCAAAACATCTTTAGTTTCCTGATTTCTTGAAAAAGAGATATAATGTTGGTGTTACTGCTCCTACAAAAAAGATGAAAGGCTACTGTGCCTTATTGTTACATAGACTTTTATAATATCTATCTGAAACTAAGAGATATGTACGAACATAGGTTTTCGTCATTACTTCCAAAACCCCTCTTAATGATCAGAATAGAAACAACACAAAGTTCGTCTCTTAATCTGATGGTCTTATTAGGTCCAGGTGGTAATAATATATCTAAAACTAAATATTATATCAAAAAAAATTATTTGATTTTTTTGATAATAATAAATCGTAATGCCATAATTCTTTCAAAATAAATTCAATTCTAGCATAGGTAAGCACGAAAATGAAAATTGTGATTGATCATTGCTAGTAGGAGTTGCATTGTTGTGTGAGATGAGTTTTGGACACTAAGACTAATATTTGTGATGATTGTATGAAATTGTGGCAAAGAAAGCATTTGAAATTAGACACAAAACAATCTTCTGTAGAATCGGTAAATTGTCATTGAAGCAAAAGAAAAAATCATTTGGAAAAATGAGCTTTCCCATGAGAAAGGAGGTTCTTTGATTATGTGCAAGTCTGCCTTGTGTGTATTCAAGCTTGCAAACAATTGTACTTAGTTTCTTGAGACCATGTGAGACTGAATCAATCAAGAATTATGTGTGTGGCTTTAGGGTCGCATTCAACAAAGAATGAAGCCGTGTGTGTAGTCATTATCGGGTCATCTGTGGCTAGCCCCCCTTCCTTCTCAGCTCAAGAGGATGCTAGCGTACCAATTACAGAAGTAATAAGAATACTGCAAGACAAAAAATAATGTATGTGCTATACCTCCTCTACCTAAAGAGCTATTTGTTAAATATGCTTTTCTTGTCTTCCTTTTCAACAATCTATGGATATACCCACCCTTGCGTTGTAAATCATCAACTATGTTCTCAAATCTCTATTCAATTTTCTACATTTTTTCCAGCAAAGATTAGTTTGCATCCCATCAGATGAGTCACAAATTGATATAGTCACTAAGAGCCAAAGGCCCATTTTAATATTGATTTCCCAAATGAGTCAAACTGAAATGGAGAGTGATCTAGAACTACATTTATGTATAATATAACTTCTATGCTTATTGTTGGGCATTTTGTCAATTTATAATTTTGTAGTCTTGGGACTTTTGGCCATAATGTAACATTGATATTTCTATTTTTAAGTTGCTATACTTGAATGGATAAAAATTGAACATTGCATACAAAATTCGATACATAATATCAAAGTCAGAAAACTCACCGAGTACTTGAGAGTTATTTTTGCAGAGTAAATCACCCACTAACTTGCCTAACCAAGTTTTACCAAGTTTTGCCAAAGATTTCAGTGGGTACTCCAGAGTTTTGGCAAGCACTCCTAAGTTTTGTCGTATTTATGCATTCAACTATTTTCTAATTTGCCAGGTTGTCAAATCTGAGTAAAAATTGGGTCTGCCAAGTTTTACCAAAGTTGTGAGTTTGGAAGCCTTAACATTGTATGAATGAATTTGAATGAATTTGAATTTTGATGTCATGTATCACTGAACTTGTAGAAAATTGAGTTTCTCTCTGTCTATTAACAAAAATTCTGTCATTTATCTAAAAATGTGTACACTACTGTCTGCCATTGTCCCCAAAATGGCCCCTAAGACTGCCAACACCCTTTTATCCCCAATCCCTTGTTGATTCCATCCTGACAACATCCTCCGACATAGCTATAGATAGAATGATATTCCAATTTACAGCATATGAGAATTGAAGAGATATACACAAGATCTAAAACAGCAAATATTATTTTCTGGAAGAAGAAATAGTATAAACATTGATAATAGGATTCTTAACAAATGGAAATTCTCCAAACAGAAGTTCAAGCAGTTTAGTGGTCTATCAAGCATTTAAAACTTCAATATTAATCCTCAAATTATGCACATTGGGACTAGCATTTCTTTCGAATGCATGGGAAATAGTTGAGCACAATGATAATGCAAAAGACTCAATGTGGTGAGTATTTGTATTAAGCTCAAGCCTTAAATAGATCTAGTGTCATGAATTTTCGACTATTAGATCTGCACACTAGAGGACATAAAAGGTTGAGCTGTAATCATTTGCAAGTTGGCTCGTATAGATCACAGATCTATTGCACATATGAATGTTATGTTATCATTGATGTCAAACTTGTTGTAGTTGGTGTTCGGAAGATGGATACAAATGTTCGGGAGTTGTGCTTTGCAGTGTCCCTATGTGTTCCAAAGTGATATAGTGTAAGTGATATATATATATATATGTGTGTGTGTGTGTGTGTTGTCACAAATGAGCAGAGATTGGTGGAGAAAGTTGTACAAGATATACCCAGATGTCTCAAATCTTATCCGGAGCTTTGGAGATGGTTTCAGTTGTCTGCACATAGTAACTGCTAAGTGTGACTGTTCTGGTGAACAGTCCGTCAAACTGAATTTTGCTGTTTGGTCCGCATTGTGGCGCATCAATATATTTCACCTTGCAGTTGCAGTATGGTGTTGACAGATGTTAGAGGATGCTAAATCTCTGGTTTCATTGTTTGATTCAATCCACAACAACAGTTAGATAGTTTGTGTATTGGCTTGTCAGAAACAAAGTACCCATTTGCAGCAATGCTCCACATTCCTCCACCTTCAGTTGTTTTGATGATGCGGTTTGTTGATATGACTATGTTGGGATCAGGTGATGCTATGTTGAAAATCTGCAACAATTATGGAGGTCCCCACTTCAATTTGAGTATGTTTGGCCGACAAACATTAACAACATTACATTTTGAGGCCAACTGAAGACATTTTGATCCTTGTGGTTGCGCGCGGTGATTATAGTGAAGATTTTGGATCCAGAGGAAGGTGTGCCGACATGGTGTGATGCTTCACATACTTCATTTCGCTTTTGCATATATTGGAGATTCTGTCTAGAGCTGACAATTCATGTGTTACACACTACATCTCATTAGGCCGACCAAATGGATGTTATTTTATGTTGCAGTGCATATATTGCCGGATATCCTTTGGAGATGGATGAAAGTGTTGTGTATGATAGTGTATAAGATTTGTGAAGTGTGAAAGAGCGAATGCACAGATATTTAGAGAGGAAATTACTAATTAGTCACAAATGTATAAACAATGAATTGTAATCAGCATTGCGGAGAATGCACTTATACTCACTTCATTTAGTAAAATTCATTGTAATAAATGCTAATGAATCTTGCAGTGCACCTTAGTTTGCAAGTCTATATCAGGAGCAGTGAGCTCCTCATCCTTTAGCCTAAAACATTGTAATATATTCTTCATATAATGAGTGTGATTCTCACCATGGTTTTTCCCGTATTGGGTTTTCCACGTAAAAATCCTGGTGTTATGTGTGTCGCTCTTTTTGTTTGAGTTATTTACTTCTGCACTTAGGTTGAATGGAATGAATAATTAACAATTGGTTGTTTTCAGAAATGTTGATTCACCCCCAAAGCTGAAGAAAGCACTATTCATCTGAAGAAGCAGATTGAAGGGAAAAGGACCACTGACAATCTTGAGACAGCTACAAATCAAATCCAAAGAATGCAATAAACTTCCGTGCTAAAAAAGGAATTGAAGGAAGAAAAAGAACAAAGCAATCCTGCTGACTGCAGTACGCTTGAGGATGAATTTAAATGTTGAAAAGGAATTGAAAGATGTGAATGAGCAGATTGAAAATAACCAGAAACTTAGAGGCAGCAGTGATCTGTTTGATGAGATGCTTGGTTTTCAAAAACCCTCAAGGGACAAAGTTGGACTTGGATTTGACAAAGGAGAAAGCTCTAAGACTCCCAAACAAAGATGACAAAGGAAAAGAAAAGATCAAGAATGAATTCAAAAAGGATAATGAAGATCAAAAAGGTTTCACTCCAATCTGGAGCAAGAAGAACTTCATAAGGCCTGCCCCTACTCAAACCAAGTACACTGTATCTATCAATGATAAATGTTTTTCATGCAATATGTTTGAACGCAGAGCTAGTGAGTGTAGAAGTCTAATCAAATCATAACCTTTTAATGGTGAATGTTATGCTTGTAATAAGTTTGGACATAAGGAAAATGAATGCAGAAATAGAATGATGAGAAATGGATATGTGAACGTAAACAATGGTAGAAATATTCAATATTTCAATGGATATTGTTATGCATGCAACAAATATGCGTACAAGGCTATTGTTATGAATGGCAGAAGGAATTGGAATAGTCCGCAACAAGGCTCTACTTGTTTCAATTGCAATAAATCAAGGCATATTACAAGGTTTTGTTAAAGAAGGAATGAGAAGTCCTCTATTTTGGAAAAGAGGCAAATTAATGTGAATCAGAGTTCCATGACTCGCCATGAGTCATGCTGGTACTCTGGGTCAGCGAGCCAAGCCTTTCTCGGCGGATCAAAATGGCCCTAACCCATGACTCGGCGGGCCAGACCATCTGACCTGCGTGACTCGCCTAGTCAGCAGGTCAATGGCTGATTCGCCGAGTCCGTGGTCCATGACCCAGCCGCACAGCAGCCAATTTGGCATTGAAAAGATTTATGAACATCAATGTTATTTACAAAAGGATAGTTGGCCAGCATATGATCTGTTGCACAAAGTGTTAACCATAATGGGAATAACTAGAAGGTGTAAACATGTGTACACTGCACTTATGAACTGTCAAAAATGTATCACTTTCTTGCATTCATCACTCTTATCCATGTGATAAGGCAATGTAGGACATGCGACTAGATCCCTTGCTGGATATTTCCAATGCTCATATTGAGTTGAAATATACACCCTTATTTTTATATTCAGAAAATTTTACCAACTGTAAGTGAGATAAAACACAATGTCTTTAACACTTTTTGATCAGTAAGATTCCAAAGTTATGAAAATGTGGAAGTTGCATCTGCTTTTGAATTTCACACCTTTGTTGCATGGATTTTATATACATTTGACAATATTTATAATTCTATATATCTATGTTTTCTATTTCCTTCAGCTACAATTTACGTTTGTACTTATGTGTGTTGGGTGGATATTTTGCAAACGACAGTTTTTAAGGATCAATCGCAAAATAGTGGTTTCAGCCACAGCATGTGAGACACAGTCTCTCCTACTTCTAAGGGAAGGCTCCTCCCCCCTCTTATTGGTACCGGAATCAAAAAAAACACTTAACTACTATTTACACTAAGCTAAATCAAGCTGGGACATTCATCCTATTCTCTTATTTCAGAATAGATGTTACTATTACAATACAATCTTTAAGCAATAGTGTAGCTAAAAGTCTTTCCATGGCTGCTTATGAGATTTTGAGAACAGGAATGAAACACTTGTGCAGCTCAAAGTCTCCAACACGTATTTCACCTTGCATGCACAAACGAAGAAAATGAAGCGGCACAAAGTCTGCAAGCTATTCCCTTGTTTGAGCGTCCTATGTTAATCTCAGACTTGATAAGCAGCCCAAAGTCTCCGAGACCAAATCTGAAACCAAATTATAACTCTAAACGCAATATGCAACTCAAAGTCTACAAGATTAAGTTCAAATCCCTTCTGAACGAAAGCACAAAACTCACAATCAATATCCTGAAAATGTCGTTGCATAACCCTTTGAATCAATACAAAGTTTGAAAGCAAGTTGCCTCTTTTATTGAAAGCAGTTTAATTTACATCCAAGCTCAAAGTCTTAGAGTGCATATACAAACTAGTGGAGTTTTTTTGCATTGCCAAAAGATAAAATTACAAAGAGCACCCTCCTTTATTTATAGGTGAGGGGCTGAGAACGAAAAGTGGGAGAAACCCAACTAATCGAGACTTATTCAACAACTAACTACCTACAATTGACTTATTCAACATTGCAAGTCTTACATGTTAAAACTTTGCAGGTGATACTATCACATGCAATTACATCTTGGTTTTACATTACATGTAATCTATCAAAATGAAATTACAAATACATAATGAAAATAACTCTAAGTGTCTGACAAGGCACGACACCTATTTACATCATCCTTTGTCAAATCTTTGTGTTGCTACAAGATGCTCCATGATTGATGTGCTCAGGTTTGGTGGAAGCATCTTGAACTGGAATAGGAACTTGCATTTTGGATCATTCTGTATCATAAAAGCCCTTATTGGGAAAGTACCTTTTCATGACCATTTCAATCTTGAAAGCATTCTATGTTCTC
>MU227391.1:1921413-1959992 GCA_018584345.1 Thuja plicata | reverse complement strand
CAGTTCTGTATTCTACTGTAGTTTTAGATAGTTTCTATTCTTGGTTTTCTGTCTTGTATATATGAGCTTCGAGCTCTTTGTAAAAATTCATTCGATTCAATATTTCATTAAAACATTACTGTTTTATATAAAAACCTTAGGTGTTGGCAAAATGAAGGCAAATGCCTAAAAAACGACTTGCAACAAAAATGGAAAACAAAAACACATCATAGCTCTCTAAGTGTCATTTTTCACTTGAAGAAGACAAAGAAATCCAAAAGCTTTCTCAAACGCCTCTAAGAGGAACAAAATCACTGCAAAAGACGCTAAAAATCCACCCACGCAAGCATTCTTATAAGTATTTAGAAAACCAACCCAAATCAAATTAAAACACCTTCTCCATAAATGTGATTTGGAGTCTTGAAATGCCTCTTGACAAAGGGTGGAAATGCTCTATTTCGCTGGCAAGATTCAAGGTCTTTTTGTTTGCCAAAGACCGGTTCAACTCTTCAAATCGGGGTTCATGTTTGCATTTACAAGTGCAAATGTATCTCCAGCCAAAAACGGCGACTAGGGCATAATAATTGTGTTTTACTTCAGCGTTTGTAAGTTGAAATGAGCTTGAAATCCAAAAATGGGCTTTATATTCAGTGTAACAAGATGTTTTAGCATTTTTAAGTCTGCAAGAAATGTTTGTAGTCGGGCTTCAAAAGCCCGACTCCAAACTCAACGTTTTTAGAACTTCCATCTTTGAAAATCGGTGAAAGGACGGCGACGGGGTTTTATGTGTCGCGTTGCAAGTGTTATGTGCTTTTGAAACCAAAAACGGTGACATAAGGAGGGAATCGCGCTTTTTGAATGCGATTGCAAGTTATCATTTTTTTAAAACAAACATAACACTTGCAGTCGGGCTTTAGAAACCCGATTCCAAGTGATAAGTTTATTAAAAACAAACCTTTTCTCCAAAGTCGAGTTTCGCTATAGCTTTTGCAAGTTATCTTCGTTTTTAATAAAGGATAAAAACTTGAAGTCGGGTTCAACTACAAGTCAATATGTTTATTAAAAACAATCTTGCCTGCCCAAACAATTACTTACATCATAAGGTCGGTTTTTTGCAATGATATGACAAGTACTTTAAAAAGGTCTAAGCAATGGAAGCTTGTAATCGGGCTTTTAAGCCTTAATTGCAAGCATTTTTAGAACAAAAACAAATGACCTTTGAATCATAGTGTTAATGTCAGACTTTTGCTCACAACTTGCAAGTCAAAAACAAAAGTCGTTTACTTGTAATCGGGTTTTAAAAACCTGATTTCAAGTAATTTCATTTTTTATTTTCTCTTAAAATAAAGCATGTATTTATACTTGCAATGACTCAAAACGACCGGAATTGTGAAAAGAAAAAGACCTAAGACACAAAGAGAAACGAAAAACAATCAAACCCAAGAAAAATTGAACAAAGACTTGAGATTTCCAAAAATCGAGTACTTGTAGTCACGAAAGAAAAACCCGAAATTGCAAGAAAAACAAAGAAAACCTCAACAAAAATCTTCGAAAATGGCATCTGTAGGTCGAGAAACTTAGGTGGTTTTAAAGTATAACCAAATGCCTTCGAAAAACATCTTTAGAATCCCTACCTTAGAGAGTTAAACTTCGAATTTACAAAAAATTTCGTAGTGTTGCCCAATTTTGCGAATACAAAATTGCAGACAACAATGTCATGGATGTATGTTTATGTATGTGATCAATTAGCTTCTATTTGATGATGTTATAGTGTCCTTAAGCTTTATTCAATAATGGGTGCATGAAACAAGTTTTAAATCGTTAAAAAAACTCTAAATTTCAAGGATTTTTTTCATTTTGCCAAGTCGCTACCGAGTTTTGAGTCAAGTCGGCCTTAACGAGTCCGAGTCTGGAAACTCTAATGTGAATGAGGAAAGAGAGAAGATGTGGAAGACATAGTAAAGAAATTTGAAGAGAATGTGGAAAAAAAATCAGCAAATGTGGTTGTACCAAGGTCACAAGGAGATGGGGAGACTTGGAGACTTTGGAGACCAGTACAGATACTGGTACAGCTAATTTTCAAAAATAGGAGAGGGGGATACTTGGAGACACCAATTTTGTTTTAATATAATTTAATATTTTCCAAAAAATATCATAACATAGAACAATGGAAAAGTTTTTGTTTGAACATTAAAACCATTGAATCGAAATATCAAATCTGAAATTCAAATCACTAACAGTAATGTTATTGTGTCATATAGAGTCAAAGAGTTCAAAACTCACTACATATCTAATATCCCAAGTATCTCATATGATCATATTAGATTATCATTACATATTGAAATTCAAAAATATATAGTTTGATGTTAAATCTCTGATATTCGAACAAAAAACAAAAATCAGAAATCTATCATCTACTCTAGAATGTTTTGATCATCCATCTCAATGTCTTCGGCTATGATGTCCAAATAATCATCAGTCTCCAACTCAAGTTCCTTTGATGGTAGTAGAACTAGGGGTAATTTATTAAGGCCATCTGGTTCAACCGCTTCATCCACCAGGGTTGCATCTTTTCCATCAAGTGCAGTTTGGTCCCATTTTGCTGAAAGACCCTCTATGTATCCAAGATCAACACGAGAGAGAAGAAGTGAGCTATGAATGTACACCAAGTTCTCTGATTTTTTTATCCTAATCGGTTCCTCTTCTATGAATAAATAAAACCATAAGTACTCCAATTTCTCTCACACATTGAAGAGCTAGCTACTTGTGAGAGCAATATTATTGTAAATGATTGCAACTCAAGAGTTTCACCTCCATGGCTCCACTGCCATTCTATAAGGTCTTTCTTTGCTCACATATCAAATAAAGCTTCCACTAAAGCAAAATCACCAAGCCCACATGAAAACTTATTCCATTGACTCCTCATAACCAAACCCTCCTCCCCTTGACCATAAACCTTTCTTATTGCATCCCAAAATCTCTTCATTACCTCTCTATCCTCATATAGAGCCCTCTTATTGGTCTTTTGTGTATTATGTTGTTTAATTTTTGACGCATATGCAGCACAATGAAGGGTGTGTTCAATTTGTTACACTTCTATATAGCTTTTCTTCTATTAAAGAATATAAAGAAAGATCTATAGCATCTTTTAATTCCTTGATTCTTTCACACATGGAATCTATTTCTTCGTATATTTCCCTCAAACATGGCCACTCATCTGCAAATTTGATCATCTCACAAATGGACCTAATAAAGTCCACAACAAATCTAACATCAACCTAAAAGCAATCATCAAGAACCAAACTTCTCACCTCAACCCCAGTATCTAATGTAGATTGTCCCCAAGCTTCCCATGCATCACTAACCGCGGTGGAACATAAAGCTCCTTTGACTTCACAAATGCGGTCAAGAAGAATAATATAAGATGCAAACCATGTATAAGCAGGTTTCAAAAGTTCCACCTTGGCAAATTTGCAACAAACCGCTTGTGTGAGGTGATGGTTACAGATGAACATCTATATTTTTCTACCCTTTTCTATGGGATTTGAAATCCACTAGAACTTGCCAATACCTTTTAGTGCATTATTCAATGAAAGCACCATAGTTACAGGATTTTGCGAGTCCAAAGGCAAGTCCATGAAAATGGGTCAAACTGACCCTGGCCTTGGACTCGGCCGAGTCAGACAAAGTCTGGGCTGACTCGTCGAGTTATCCAAACTAGACTAACTTGCCGAGTCTTAAGCTCAAGACTCAGCTGGTGGCAGCAACACAAAAAGTTTAAAAAAACATTAATTTGATGCAAAGTCTTTGACTTTTTAGGTTTATTATTTTCTCTTAAAGACAAAAAACAACATTCTTTCATTTGCAAACACAAGGAAGAGAGGAAAGAAAAGATTAGAGATAAATATTGGGGTTTTAGAGCATCGACCAGCAGATCAGGTGGATCGAGAGGCAGAGGCAGTAGCGAATCAGCAATGGCAGAGGAGGCTAGAGCGCGACGAGACCCATTGAAGGACCTTGAGGCTGAGAGTGAGGAATCTGAGGATGAGAATGTGGATGTCACTAAGGCTAAGCCTCAAACACAGGTAGAGATCATGACTACAGAATCTTCCAAGACCTATCTTAGGCATACACGTAGGAAGGTTGCGGGGTCTACTGGTCACTAATATAGGCTACTACGAGTCTTAATCTTCTAGGCTCTAGCTTTTATTTTGATATATGTTTGAACTTTCGATTCCATGGATTTCATATTCCATGAATATTGTAGACATTTTCCAGTGACACTATTTATATTTCTAATGTGTTATTTAGTTTAACTTATTTCCTTCATAAATTTGCATTTATACTTAAGTGATCAATGTAAACTTGTGTATGTGTGCAAAGTAGCTTCTATTTATCTCAATTATTGTGTCTTTAATGTTAATTTATTAAATGATGCATGAAAAAAGTTTTAAATCCTTAAAAATCTTTGAATTTCTTGGGTTTTTCAATTGTCGAGTCCGAGCCCGAGTCAAAAATCAGCTTTCCAAGTCTGAGATGAGTCCGAGTCTTGTAACTATGGAATGCACACAACCTGATGTCCAGAAATATGCCTATAGTTTTTTTGCACCATCAAATTTGTTTCTTTACAAACAAGGGCAGCATCAATGATAATTTGCACCACATATGATGCACCAACCTCCTCAATGTTGTAACATAGTTCGTTATGAAGAAAATATGCATTATTTTCTTGCCCTGAACATTCAATTGCCTTCAGAAAATAAGGCCCTTTGTTACATGCTAACATGACATTGACTAGGGGATGATTCCAAGTATTTGTCCACAAATCCATCACAAAACTACAACCCTTTGTAGCCCTCACTCTTTTCAATGGTACAGTTTGTTGCTCTAATCGAAGTTTTTCTTTATAGATTAGAGTAGTGAGAAGCTTTTTCAGATCCAGGTGGCTTATACCCAGCTAGTCCATTATTGATAGCTTGGAGCATCTCTCTAAAGAAAGGTGACCAAGCAACAGTAAATGGTATTCCATTTGCATAAAAGAAGCTTGCACCTGCTGCATCAACTGCTTCTCAGCCTTGCAGATAAAAAAGCCTTTCAGTGGGGTTTAAGCTGCCAATGTGTGCTCTCTTGTGAGAATGTTGTGTTGGTACATCTCTAGAAGATGCATCTCTATCCAACTCTCTAGTCTAATTTTAAGTTGCAACAGTTGCCCTTGTTGTTGAAGCATGAAAGGAACTCATATTGGTATTATAAACCTTCCTATCAGCCCTTTCTTGATCCCTCACAGCATCATGACATTCTACGTTATTTGGACAAGGATCAACACCTTTTCCAAGTATGTGAAGGAAATGAGTCTTCAACCTTGTGTAAGTACCTAGTCATTGCATTGGATAAAGCTTACATTTCATTGTGATTGTTCCACCTGTACCTTTTTGCACGGGAGCATGATCACAATACTTTCACAATTGGTACAAGGCTTGTTTTCCCCCACTTGACATTCTACACGAAAAAATAAAAAATATCAGCAACTATACTTAAATTTGTTCTTCCCCCACCTTACATTCTACACGAAAAAATAAAAAATATCAGCAAGTGTATTTAAATTTGTTTCAATTCGCACTTGCAGTTTGCATAAAAATTTAAAATGGATTTGTTGAAACTCGAAAAATTCAAAAAACCTACATCCATTGTTCAGCGTTCAGCACAATGGCAAAATGAAAATATAAACACCATATTCCAAAAAGTTAAAACAATGCTCATTCACTGTCCTGTGAATGCTTCCACATTTTGCATACATGTCTGCTAGTGCAGCTTGCAAAATGAAAATATAAAAGCCAAATTCCAAAAAGTTAAAACAGTGCACATTCACCGTTGTTTTGCATACATGTTTGCCAGCACAGCTCCATTAGCAAAAATGTATGCAAAATGTGGAAGCATTCACATGACAGTGTGGAAGCATTCACACAGCACACTGCCATGTGAATGCTTCCACATTTTGCATACATTTCTGCCAGTGCAGCTGCGCACTACCGTGTGAATGCTTCGTGCAACTATGCTAGCAAACATGTGTGCAAAATGTGGAAGCATTCAGCTGTGCTGGCAAACATGTATGCAAGATGCGGAAGCATTCACACAGCAGTGAATGCTGAATGCAGTTTCATCAAAAAAAAAATGAGCCCTCAGCCCAGATTTAATCAATTTTATCGAATGTGATGATCGCAGGGAAAAAAATTCAAAGCAAATTTGAATGCCGCCCTTGGTTGCAATAGTATGTGTGATTTAGTCTTCTAGGGCTTCAAACGATGATGTTTGGGCTTCCAATGGCAAATGCAAAACAAAAATGACGCTGATTTTTTTGTCTTTAATGTGCCTTCTTCACTTGAAGACGTGCGGGAGATGCCATGAAACTTGGCAGAAGACTGGGGTACGGCGGGAGACGTCAAGCTAGAGTCTTTGTCTATTTCTGAAGTCTCGTGATGTGTGTAAAGAACCGAAAACGCATCTCCATCTCTGAGACACGTGGCAGTGGGATTGAGATGCGTCTTCTGATTTCACTAATCTGTACCCCTTGGTGGTGCAGATGTTTCCTCTGGAAACTAAACAAAGAGCATGGCCTGAGAGGGAGATTTCATTAAGATCTAAGAACCCCATATGATGGATTTGGATGCTGAATAGTTTTCAGCATAGCTGATATTTTGTAGGCGTTTCTGGAGCTTTTTCAGGTCTCTATGGAGACTTGTGGAAGTTTATGTGTTCACTAGAAAAACAAAACAGCAGCTTTAACAATAATAAACAATTAATGCTCAACACTAAGTGTCCCTTAGAAAGGGATATATTGGAGGTCTCGGATTCATTTTGATCAGCTGCTATCTTGCAATTTCGAGAGCTCTTTGTGCAAAAAGTGTTTTCAGTACTTTTGCTTTCCGCTTGCCCTTGCGATCATTGTGTTAGAAGGATCTTGTGTTTCAGTGTTGTCTGTTCTATCTATTGATCATCATGGCCACACCTATTATTGTTGACACCCCATTGAAGCCACGAGCAACGTTCAAGCCATACCCTTTTTGGCTACAGAGATAGATAAGGAGGGTGCATTTTCGAATGTACCGCTACATGTTGTATATACCTAAGATATCAAGGTTTACATCCATGAGCCCTTAACGGAGTTTAGTCATTTCAAATTCAACGATGTATGGAAGGATTTAGTGTTGGAAGGTGACTTAACCGTGTTCAAACCAGAGTACCACCATATCCCAGGGCTAGGTCTCAACATCTGGAAAGATTTTTCCAATTTCAGCTATGAGCTCAACTGGATTTGAATCGTTTTGAGCTGAATTCATGGAGACATGATGTATCTTGATCAGCCACATAAGATAACAAAGGATGCGATTAGGGTTTCGACAAGACTGTGCTCCTCCGGCATTCTTCCAGCATTAAGGGCTATAAAGAATGATGTAGTTACGGAGCTTGTTGGTGCTAAAGTCTGATAAAAGGGCGATGACTGTAGATGACATAATTGATCTGGGAGTCAAGTATGCTATCATGGGGTTGGCATATAAGATCTACTACCAAAACCGTGAGGGTTCTACCACCGCCATTGCAATCTACCACCACCATCAAGTATGGTTCTTTGATTATCTGCTTTGCATTCATGTCTATGAATGAAGTTCCTTGTGAAAAAGATAGGGTATGGAATAAGTCCTCCCCGATTGCAATTCAAATTAAACAGCACATTAGGAGATTAAATAAGGATGAAGATACATATGGCACATCGTTTTGGGGGTGGTTTAAGACCTTTCAAGGGAAGATGCAACAGAGAGATAGGAACCCCAAATCCTTGGTTTGGAAATATAGAGATGATATTACATTTTTTGTTAGCAAAGACCATTATTACATTGGGGTCCATTGGGGTGGTTCAACCTAGGGTTGCCTAGCTGCTAGAGCTTCCATATGAAATTAATGCAAAAGATGCAGAGAAAAATATCAATGTGTTGTTGTAGCTATCAGTTGATCTGAATGAAAAGAGATTTAGCATAGCAGTGGAAATCTTAAGCAAAATGCTTCTAAAGAGATCAAAGGACTAAGATAAGAAATTGGAGAATTTGTACACCAAGTTGAATTTGTGTCCGCTATCGAAAACCTTTGGTTTAGCTCCCCCACAAGAAGGTAATTCCAGATACCCACAGAGAAGAACAAGGTCAGTTTTTGTTTCCTCGCATGTAAAATTTGGTTACTCCAGAACCCATGTAAGACCTATAGTAAGTGAACAGAAAAGGCATAGGCCAAAACATAAGGCTACAAAGGAGAAGACAAGTTCAAAGCCTATTGAAGAAGAAACAGACAACAACAATATTGAAGAAGTAGAAAAAGAATAGTTTAGAATACAAAATAGAACCAAAAGAACAAAGAAGGCTAGTGATGATGAAGAGGAAGAAGAAGAAGAGGTTCATCCTCTTGAGAAGAAGAAAAGATCCAGAATTTCTCCGATAGAAGAAATAGAAGAGGAAGAAGTAGAAAAGAAGAAGAAAGATAAGGGAAAGAAGAGGACAAAAACCCATCTGGTTGGTACAAAGTATCAACCTCTAAATCTAGATAGTTTGGTAAACGCAATAAGCCAGCATAATGGATTGGAGATGTATGTCGGTGTGTATGAAGATGTTCCTCCGACAAAGTAACAATCGAGAAAGCTATCATTCGACACATGATGACTTATAATATGGGCTTAGATGATATTCAGGACAAATTGACTAAGGAGTTGTTGGATGCCCTGACTAAAAGAACAAAAGATGGTTTGCTCAAGGAATTTAACCTCAAGACATATGCTTTAAGCAAAATTTGTGATTCCTTATCTCACGAAGACGAAGCAAAGATAGCTCGAGTACTAAGGATTAGATTCAACATGAAAGAAAGAGTAAGCACCATTGTGGGTGAGGATCTAGACAATTATCAAAGATTGTTGAAACAAATTGAAGAGATGATTGTTGAAGCTGCAAAAGAATTGAAGAAAACAGATGATGTTCCAGTGGATACTATCTTGTCCTCCATTCGAAACCTTGTTGGCAATATCCTCATCTTTTTCACACCCATTTTGTGAAGTCTCTAAAAGACAAAATTGCAAGTGACAAATAAAGAAAATCAATCAAAGCCTTGCCATAAAAGATCTAATAATAAATAATAATCAAAATATAAAATGTAAATAGATAAATAATTAATAATTTAAATATAATATATTAAATGATAATATTAAAATATTATATAATATAACATATATATTTTCATTATTATAAAATAATATAATATGATATAATATATAGTAATATACATTATATAATAAATAATAATATAACATGTTAAATGATAATAAATCAAATATTATCATTATATATACTAATTAAATAATAATCAAACTGAAATATACTATAATGTATATTATTACATATTAATAAAATATATGTATCAAACATTCAATATCATTAATCAAGTAAACTACATTCTAATTCCCATCTAGTTTCCACCGAATCCTTAGAGAGAGTCCAAAATCAGGTTCCTAACAAGGAATCAAGCTACAATCAACCTAGGAGGTGGGGACATTACAGATACCTCCCCTCTGAAATTTAATGTACCTATTGGCAATGTTGAAGGAGTTGTTCCGGAGAAGACTCCGGAAGTACAGAACAATGGTGTTGAAGCTTCAGATGTTGCAAAAGAGCTGAAGCAAATTGTCTCCTCTGGAGACGATTGTCACTGGTTCGAAAGCTGAAGAACAAGTGTATACAGATACAGATCTAGGTGATATGTTTGTTCCACAAGTTGGAACAAGTGGTATCTTTGAACACAAGACTGATGAGTTTTCCCCAAAAACTACACAAGATACACTTTCAAACATTTCACAACTCTTATAAGACTCAAATGAAAAATAGCAAATCCTAATACAAAAAATGAATAAGATTATCAAGTTACAAACATTAATAATTTTATAATTTAAAAATTAGTTAAAAAAATAAAAATTCTCTTACCGAAATTTGACCACCAATCATTATCGATCTTATGCATTTGCATCTTATCCTTTAGTAGTGTTTGCATTAGTCCATCCACCCTCTGGATTAACCATCGTCATTTGTCAAGCCTCTTGCACCTCAAGCGTCTTCTCTAGAAAAATGAAACAACTAGCATATCCAGTCTCCATGGGTTTAAGGAATTCCTTCCTTGACAAATTCTAAAAGAGAGCAAGAGATATTTCTAGCTTCTACCACCACTTTCTTCACCCAATTTATCTCCCCTATGTCTTCCAATGTGTTGTTCAATATATGAACATAGCATGCAGTCCAAAAGATTTGCTTGTAAGAACTCTCCACCTGCATGCCAACTAATTTGCACACACATGTCAAATCAATGACCACTTGTACAATAGTTAAAGCCCCAACCTCCTCTATGACTTCTCTCAAAATTTAAAATTGGGACTATGCATCCTTGCACCTCCCTAAACAATCAACAACTCTAAGAAAATATGAGCCAATACCAAGTCACTAATGTTGATGAGTGGTTGATATCTAATATTGATCCACTTGCTCATGACAATAGCGCAACTTGTTCTCATCCAAGTTTACCTCATGCCCTTCACCGACACCATAAAATATTCTTTATCAAGGGGTAGTCTATAGTTTATGTTCTACAAGCAAAGTAAGCCAGGAAGCAACAAAAGTTTCCTCTTTTTAACATTTATTTGGAAAAGAAAACGTGCCACAGAAAATGGGATGGAATGGGAAAAGAAAAAAAAGGTAATAGAAAACTTTGTATGCTTGCAATTGAATACGCCTATAATTGTCCCCACCCTCTCACTAACATCAACATTTCTCTTTTCCCTTGTAGAAACAAAACCAATCGTGTAGACTTCACTAGCATTGACATTTCCTTAGGCTTTGCTTCACCCTTCATACAAAATATAGTAACCTCTACCATCTCAACTGTTTTTATTTATGGCCAAACCTTAACCTTCTATCTCATAATGCCCAAGACATGACTATACACCCTGATATAGCTCTCTCTAAAGATATCAGTTAAAAATATGGCACAATTGCACTCTAATTCCTCCCAAATTTTTCATTTTGTCTTTGTCTATAGCTGTCACAAATTGGAGAAAAGATTTAGTGAGTTTAAAAGGGCCCTTTGCATAAGGTTTTAAGAAGTGGAAGGACATTCAAACAAATCTTGTAGCAGTACCCTTCACCCGCACCTTGATGAACCCTATCTAAGCCAAAAACTTAACTTTTTCTTCCATTCAATGTTCACTACGGCCACCCAACTTGTTTAGTGAAAAAAATAATGGAAGTGCAAGCTTAAATAGGAAAAAAATATTTATAAGTTATTCCATGAAATTTCGAAAAAAACAATAGACTTACCTTTGCTGCTGCCCTACTTCTTCTTAATTCTCACTGATCACTAATGCTACACCTTGCTACCCTAGTTTTGATCAAGCTACACCTTGCTCTTCACAATATTTTTTTCTTTGTTCAGCTTTGTCACAGCTATTTGTTTGGGGTATGTAAAATAGTTTCGAATGGACAAGGAAGCTATTTTGTGTTCATTTAGGGTTGAGTGAGTAAGGACCCACAACAAGACATAGTTTTAAATTTTAATTCAACCTAGGCCCTCTTTTGTTTTCACAGTTTTTTGATGGGGATGATTGAAATGAAATTTTAACAGTAATATACCATTTCCACATAACCTTCATGAGAGAGGGTATGCAAAACAAGTATTCGGAATCCCCAATGCAAAAGAATAACAAACATATGACAAGATAACACCAAATGTACCCTAGGAAAACCCTGTCAATGGAAAAAACTAACCTCCAAAAGCCCTACATATTCAATGTATTATTTGAAGTAACTATATTACAATACAAGCACTCAAGCAAGGCTTCTGAAATATCAAGCACTCTAGTTGAATTCCTCCATCGAAGCAAGCAAATGAAAACCATGTAGCCACACATACCAATCCACGCTTCCACATATGCAACCTACAAGTGTCCCCAAGAATGGCTGTCCCATGTGGTATCCACATCTCTATGATGTACCACAATTAAATATTATTTTTTCATTTTGAGCATTATTATTATGCAAGGTGCACGACACACCATTTCTAACAAAAACACTTGTTCCAGATTTTATGCTATCATTTCTTTCCCATTTCCAATAAATTTGTGTTGATGTTGAGGGTTAGGGGATGGTGAGGGGCATTTTTGCAGCATCCCTACACATCCAAATAGGGGAGGGACACCCTCCAAGGAACATAAACATATAGAAAAGGTCAAAATCTACAATAGTTTTGGTGAAGCTCAACTTCAATAAGTACTCATCAATCCATTAGTAGCAATTACATGGTGCTTGCTTCAACCTGTCCACACACGCATGGGTCTCTTGCCTAAGCAACTCAAACCCCTTACGCTAAATGAATAAAATTACTCATTTATCTTGTCATTTAGTAAAGTTATCTTTACATCCATCTGATATGAAGGCCGACCAAAATAAGATGCAAGAGACATGATTAACCTATTAGAAGTGTATCTTGCAATTGAAGCAAAGGTTTCATCGTAGTCAACAACCTTTCTTTAGAACCCTCATGCAATGAATATAGCCGTGTACTTCTCTACGTTTATGTATACCATATGTATCACCTTGTACCATATGTATCACCTTGTACAACTACATAGAATCAATCACTAACTTTGTTTATAGTATCAAGTGCAATATCTCAAACAACATTTAGCATAATCAAGTGATACTCCTTTTCCATGGCATCTTGCCACAATTGTGCTAAATTTGCTTGCTATAAACTAAAGGGCTCTAATTCAATGATCCAACATGTCAATGCAGCTTATCTCAAAAACTTCTTAGGGCCAAAAAGAAATATTCACTATTCCTTCTTGTTCTTTGCCTCAAACAATGTCCAAGTACGACATCTAATCTTCTTGGTTTTACCAAACAATAATGAGATATCTAGCCCTATACTAACACTTTGTTGAGTTGCATTTGGTACTTTTTTACTCAATGAATTAGTATTTGGGGCAGAAGTTTGATCAACCTCCATTGGAAGCTCCTAAGACATAGAGGACCAAGCATCCTCATCAATCTTCATGTCATTGCTCATTACTATCTGTCATTGTGATTAAGCATAGACCTTGTAAGCCTTGGAGGCCTCATTATATCTCATAAATACACCCTTGAAGCTAGAAGATTCAAGCTTCATCCTCTTCTCCTATAGCATATGACTATAGACGTGACTCCCAAACACCCAAATTGTGAAAAAACAAGATCCTCTCATGTCAAAACTTCCTTTGGATTCCTATCCTTCAACATGTCCGAACACCGATTTAGAATTTAAACAACTCAATTGCATTCCCTCGCCGAAAGAAACATGAGCAAATCTAGGTCATGCATTATCACCTATGATTTCTCTATATTGGAACTTTTTTTCCTTTCTACAGCCCTATTTTGCTTAGGGTATATGGCAAAATCATCTCCTTAATCTCTACATCTCTAGAAAAAGCATTGAAGTCTTTGGAGCCTAGAGGAATACTAGCCTACATTGTCAAACTTTAAAACCTTAATCATTCTACTTGTCTAATTTTCGACAAGAGCTTTGAACTCTTCAAATTTTAGAAAGATCTCATCTTTGGTCTTCATCAAGCAAATCCATGATTTCCTAGAGGAACTGTCAAGAAATGAAATGTTATATTTGTTGCCTGCAAATGAAGTTGTTGACATAGGTACGCAAATATTTAAACAAAACAAAACAAGAATCCCTCTTGATCTATGCTCACTACTATGGAAAGCAACTTGGCACACTTGCCAGTGCATAGCCATTGCACATTCCTATCTTTTCTATCTATTAGTTTGGCAATTCCTACACGATGTCCTTTAAGAGAAGTAATGCTCCATGGTGCGTGTGACCAAGTCTCTTGTAACAAAGCTTGCACAAGTGGTTACTATCATGCACCTAGGCTCTATGTTTGATCACACTAGCAAGCAACCTATAAAGGGCGCCCTCTTGTATACATCTAGCCAAAAATAAACCAAGATACTAGTTGTACACCCTGATAATAGCTTGTTGATTATCGAACTCGGGCGCACCCCTTAGATCTATCATGGTTGAACCTGCAAGGAATTCATAGTTAAACCAAGAACATATAAGGCATAATGAAGTTCAAGAACGTCACCTAAATGCATGCAAAAAGAAATAGATCTTATACATGTAACTAGATATGTGGTGTAATCACCAAGCTCCACTTGTATTCTTGTCTACTGTTGTTGAAGTCTATTGAAAGCCTTTTTATGAATCCATATATTTTGATGCTCCATTGCCCAAATACCCAACATACACCAAAAACAATGTTGGTAGAAACGCACAACACCATGGATAAGGTTGTCCCAAGGCTAGATGAGAGCACATCCTCTCTAGAAGCTTTTACACTCCCCACAAACTACTTTTGTTGTTGTTATTCCTTTTCTTCCACTTCTTATCATTACACTATGATGTTTGAAACTATTAACATGGCCCCTTCCTACCTACCACAGATGAGGGGTACATTTTGAGTCTCTTCCAATCTAGTTGAAGTAGTTTCCAATCAGGTTTCCTCCAAAATGAAATCCTCCTAAAGTTTCTCAAAGGTAGAAAACTTCTCACAAGCACTAAAACCCAAAACAAGCAAGTCCTAGAATGAAGAAAACCCATGTAAAGCTATGGGAAGCAACTCGTCATCATCCACCTTTACCCCAATACTAGCGAGTTGACCTCAAAGCTCAATGATCTTATTAAGGTAATTGGCCATCATCTTTGTATCATCCATGCATGTACATTAAGCCTATTCTTTAACAACATCTTGTGGGAAATGTTCACAATGTAAAAAAAATGGTCAAGGCAGGGTGCATCTCCATTGTCTTCTGCTCAACAATGTAAGGAATCAAATGTTCCTTCCTTGAATCTAGAATAATTTGCTTCGCCGCCTTGGCCAAATTTTTGTTATGTCCATCCAACTAGACAGGATTGATAGGAGGTGCAACCTTTGTCTCCACAAAACTCCAAATAACAACACCAACCAACAACATCTGCAATCTACACTTACAATATCTAAAAATCGGAAGCACCCTCTCAATGATTAATCTCTCTAATAAGAGTGAGACTAATCATACTTGCGGCTTCTAGAAATGCTAAATCCAAACAAATCAGCCAAAATCACTCAGATCAGCAGCATATATCATACGTGCAGATCAACACTCCAATCACTTGAGCAATTAGGGCATCCCACCCTACAACTCTTCACATGTCCAAAACCCTTCAATCACTGAGTAACAGCATCTAACATGCTGAATCGTCCAACAGCTCCCTCTTGCATGCAGAAGCACACTCCATACGCAGATCTCAAAAATTTCAGATAATGTGTTCAACTACCATGTTAAATTTTCAGACCATGGCAAGCAGATTTTGCACTCATACATTTAAAGGCTAACTGCAAAGTAACTTCAAATGAAAAACTCTAATCAAATCAGCAGATCTGAGTACACTATCTGCAATCACATACTACTGAAAATATGAATAGTAAATACTCACAAATTTGTACTCTTGAAATTGCGTCCATCTTCTTATTAAGACTGAAAGAATCACACTGCACTAGTTCAATGCTCAAATATGCGCTCTTTGTTTGCTCTCTCTATCTCTGTTAATTTCAGTGGTGTATCCTAGTTCTGTTTTATAGAGCAAGAGAACTACAGGGTTTACAAAGAAAGCCCCCATGTTAGAGAAGAGACGAGGCCGGGAGAAAAGGGGAATAAAGTTAAAAATAAACTAGAAAAGCATCTTATTTAAAATAAGAACAGCAGCTTCTTCAAAGACGATCTACATATAAGTAAAGCAAACAGAATGCAAGAAAAACATCAGAGGTCTGCATCAGCTAAGAGTTGGACCAAAGTTGTATGGACACAGGTACGGATACAAATACAGATACGGTATTAGATACGGGTACGGACATTTTTTAAGACCTCCAATACGGATACGGCTAGATACGACATTAATAAAGAACACATACACATATTTAACACAATTTTCTGAGTTACTAGAGGAGATTTTCATTAATTCAAAAGCAATATAGAGACATAGCATTCGGTACAGTTGGAAAATTAAGGTTTTTTGGGCACACATGGGTATAATATTCAACGTGTTTCTGGGCTGTATCGGATACGTATCCGAATGAAATACGGGGATACGCGTGCCCAATGAGGGACAGAGGAGTTTCAAGCAACTATGGCTAAGACAGAAAAGCTAAAACTAAAAATTGATTAACGTGTTGTACTTGGAAAGTCGCCCTGCCGAAGGAGAACAGCTGCTTGGAAACAGCTACAGAAAAATTGACAGAGCTTTGATCAAAGCTTCTCGAATCAACAACCAGTACTTCAAAAAATAAACAAAATCTAGAACTTAGAAAGGAAAACAAAAGGTTTCAAATTTAAAGCCTTAATTCTCCAGATCAAGCCCTCTATTTAAAAGGAAAGTCGACACCAGAAGTTTCAAAAAAGAGAGCTCTCTATAGTAAGCACTATAAAGCTCAGATGGGACAGACCATATATGGGTGCATATTCTTAAAAAGCACTTGGGGAGTGCCCTATTAATAGATCTGAAATGGTCACTACTGGTATTGAATTGAAGACCGATACACACTGCAGGTCGGTGTCACTTTGAAATTTGAAAGAACTAAACGTTTCTTTGATTATGATACATTTTTCTGTGAATTTTCTCAAATTGAGAGTTGAAATGTGGTCTGCAACACCTCTGAGAATTGTAACTGGGCATCACTGTTGCTGATGTTAAGAGATCGGTATTCTAAAACGTTAAATTACTTTTTATTGCTATACTTTTAATCCTTTTAAAAGAAATGTCAGAGAGTTTTGGATGTAACCTTCCAAGATATATTGGACTGCCAAGAAAAATGCGCGAGAGAAATGCTGATGCAAGAGGTTGAAGCGGAGTGTAAAGAGAAACCAATGCAGGCCCCAAAATTTTATTGGACCACGTAAGAAGACCATAGTTGAGTGCCGATGCTACAACACCCTGCAATCAGTAACACATTTAAACTCATTACATAGGAATGCTAACAGAAATAGTATTTAATATATATTCCCGTTGAAGAGTGAACTGAAATAAAAGCTCTCATAAGCTAATGAAGGAATAATAAATTAAATTAAATATCGAGAAGAATATCCATGCTAACGTACAGCAAATACAACAGCTACCATCTCTGAACGTGTCAAAACCCAGTCTGACAATTCATGGGCTGAAATTATTCCAGTCAGGACCATCAACCCAGTCCCAAATAGGTAGGCATATGCAGTTAGCGACAAACTAGCAGGATATCTGGTAAGAATTGGAGCCTGCAAAGGAAGGAATTAATAGATCTGCCTTGCACATATTGGACCTTATTCTATAAAAAGATATGCTGTTGCGTAGATTTTAAGATATTTGAAAACTTGCCTATCTCAAGGTAAAAAAATAAAATATCCAAATGGCATTTGATTTAATAAGCATTATGGAACAAAGCAGGCTCTCCACAACAGCTTCGCTCTAAACCATTTTAAAGTACAAATATTAAAGCAGCAAGTGGAAAAATCTCTGATAACATAAACTAAAATCATTACAAAGTTTGAAAATGCTAGTTTCAACCATACATACAGGTATATGAAGACAAACCGTTACATAATGCAAACAAAAGAAAAGGTTTCCCCGTCAAACCTGGTGTGTAAAATTTGAAAAATACCATAATAATATTATAAGAAGTTTTAGCAATGCAGAAAGTGGTGAGAGACTAAAGCCAGGATAACAGATAAATAATTAAATGGACATTTCAAAGGACTTTCCAGGGTCAAATAATAAACAAATTGAGATGGGTAAATGAAGAATCTGTTTCTTAGCAGCTAGAAAATCAGTGCCATACAAGATAAGATAGATCAAAAAAACAAAAAAATTGGTAATCTGCAAGCATGTACTCAAGAAATGCACTCTCATATGGTCAAAAGTATGAAAATTACTATAGATATCTTAACTACATCTATCTAAAAAATGCTAAGAGATATCAATTTGAAGCTATGTTACCCCAGGTTTCTGGAACGGGGAAACAAGTTTCTGGGACAGAATTTATTTTCTCGGACGGCAGTGGGGACAGCTATAGAAAAAATAGGGAAAATTTAAAATATATAGGGAAATTTTAAATATTCATATGAAAACATGGATAAAGCATGCTTATATAGATCATAGAACCTTAACATATAACACTTGTGTTAAATAATTTGAATTGAGAGTTCACATGAGAGTGAAAGTCAAACAAATTATCAAAATTCAGGCATTAATTTTATGGGCAGCCAGGGGATGATCTTCTGGAAGTTTCCGAGTTTCTGGGACGTCCCCGTTTCCCAGATGGGTCAAATTATGCCAGAAACGTTTTCCATGGTAACACTGATATGAAGCTACTTTATTTACTCAAAAGATTTTATTTTACTTTAGAATTATTTTATTTACTACACATGGAAACATAAATATTATGTGCTGCTTCTTTTGGAAATATTTTGTTTATAATTAAATATTAATATTTTGACATGTAAATGGTTGTCAAATTTAAGGTAAAAGGTAAAAGTTTTTGTTAACACACTCATGGCATTACGCTTCATCCATTGCTTCCATTATATAATGTCTCTCGGCATTAATTAATATTTTAACATATAAATGATTGTCAGATTTAAAGTAAAAGATAAAAGTTTTTGTTAACAGGCGCCATTACTCTCCACCCCCTTGCTGCCATTGTGGACTGCCTCTCGTTACTAATAATCATATAATTGATCGTTACTTACTGTTTCAGGCACATGAGTGGGTTGATTTGTATTATTCAACTCTTCAATCAAGATATCATTTCCCTCCATATCTAGACTCTCATATGAGTTTAGTAGAATATTTTTCCATTTAGTATGATATTTTATTAGGTCAGATAACTTATTTTGGAGCAAGCACTATCCGGGAGAGCAGTCTTACAAAGGACTTTGAAAGATACCAAATACCAAATACCAATCCAATCCAAACAAAACAAAATGTACAACATTAAAAATTGTATGGAAAGTACAAAAAAAAGAATAAGAAAATAGACGAAGGGATAAATATGAAACAATCTTTAAAATGTGAGAAACTAGCGTAATGAAGAATTAAGATTAGAATTAACCGATTATCTGATAAGAAAAGAAACTTATTATAATTGAAATAACAGGCAGCTCACATTCTTAAAGGAAACTATTGTCCTCTGAGCACTGATATAATATTTTAGTGTGCTAATATAGGAGAGAAACCTAATGACATATGTTGGAATTTTCCAAGTATTTTACAACAATGAACAGAAACTTTATTGACAGCACAATTTGACCAAATTTTCACAAGCTTTCTTAATAACACAAAATCAGACTCAGTACGCATAACATCTCTCTTCACTCGAGCAAAGCTAAATAACTAGCCACAAGATTGAACATACCTACCCACCTGTAAGGCTAAGTAAGCTGCCATGCATAGGCAATTCCCTATCAGACAAATAACACCGACGTGCCAGGTCTCAAGCCCCCACTCCATTAAACCTGTTGCTAACCAGCCAACAGGCTCTGGCTGAGGCATGTCACTTATTTCACTTTGTGCTATTAAATCCAAGTATGCCTGCCCAAATACGATAGGGCCTCTGAAAATTGCCATAAATATTGCTCCAAAAATGCATAGAAGTGTGCCTCCAACCTTAACCTTACCATCAATTGCACGCAAATTCACAGACTCTGTGCTGCTTAAGACAAGTAACAATATGATAATTTATTGGAATTTGACACATTCATAACACAAGTTGAATCATCAGAATATGAGTATCGGAAGGTCAGTGATTCTCACCCCGCTAAGGCAGCTAACATAAATGTAAAGACAGGAATTGCAGGCTGTATGGCTGCTGCATAGGTTGGATTAGTATAATTGAGGCCAATAATGAATAGAAGCTGGTTTCCAAAAATCCTGTTCACAACAGCAACTAATGCTTTATAGAAGTTTTTCCAAGAGAAAATCCATGTAATGTTACAAATGCGTACCAAAAGAAACTTTACTGGTCGTCATCTTTACCCAGTTAAACCAAGTAAGAAGAATGATTGAAGTAGACCACGTGTAATAGGAGGACGAGTTCTTCTGCAGAAGAATAACAATAATCTTTTAGTTACTTCTATCATTCAAAAAAAAAATTGCAAAACAAAAAATGAGAACAGAACTATCTGACATTTCTTCTCATACTGTAGCCTCTCTGGTTTTAACCTTTCTTAGCATAGAACGTGCCACTGTGGAATTCGGATATATGAATCAATTATCCCATCAATGCAAATGCGCACAATGTATCAAACCTAGGTTCTTTAGAAGCCACTTACAGCTTTTTTACCGATTATATGCTCTCCCAAGTGGAGATTTTAAGTTTGCCGCACCCATTATGGGATTGGAACAGAGATCAATTCTCTTGTAAATATACATTCAGATTAATTATTAAAAAAAAAAGATTGTTTGGTGAAGCATTACAATTTTTTATTTATTGTACGCTCCTCGAGTGCAGATTTCTGACTTTGTGTGACATGGCATATGCCACATGGGGTTTGCAAATAGAAAAAGTGTCTTGTCAATTGAAATCCACAACAAAACACCAGACCTTGGCGCTTGGCAGACATTTACAATATTTTAATTTCTTTTAGCCTCCTCATGCACAAATTTTTAATCCTTCATGGCATGGAACTTGCCACAATGGAATCTAAACACAGATCGATTCTCTTGTATATTGCGAAGTGTCATAAAGGTAAGAGCAATCTTCCCCTCGGGAGGACAAGACTGCAACCAAAGATTCAGATAATGACGAAAGAAGCCATCGTAAGCACCTCAAAATTCTGTTGGTTTTCAAACTGATCAGCTGTCTGATTTATTTGAAAGTTTTCAATTACACTAAAAGGAATTGGCTCCAGGCTTCTAACAAAAATGGGCTAAGATGTATAAGGACTTGAACAAAGCTCGAGGAATTAATCATTCATTGAGGTTAAAGCAACCTTACGGAAGCAGCTTCCTAGACAAGAAAATAGAATACTTGTGTCCCATAAATTTTCAAGTACCTACCTATCCAGTCATCTGAGAGGCAAAAGAAGGAGCTTAAATTTTGAATGAAGTGATCCTCTTTTCACTTGATTACGGAAGAGATACCCCTCCATCCATTGCATATGTGTGGGTGTAAGTAAAATTTACTGGATACCAGAAACACGCGCAATAATAAAGATGATCAAGTAATTGTCGGTATATTAATAAACTTTCTAGACTACCCAAGAACCCACAAGAGATATGGCCAAATTTAGTCATCGCATGAAGTAGAATAAGATTGATCGTCCATACAACCATACAAAAGAAATGTTGAAAGTCTTCAATAAAAATATTAAAAAACAATAATTGAAAAGGCTTACGTTTGGTGTTTCAGGACAAGAGAGATTTGTTAGAAAACAACCTTTTTTAATTGAACAGCAACACAAGACACATAAAGAATAAGTGAAACCTGCGGTGCGCACTTTTCTTTGAAATAGGCGAGAGGGCCGAGCACCGAAAGCGCGATGAGATCCCTACAGACGCAAAAAACCACTTGACTCATGCCCACTGTAAGTGCCATCTTCGTAATAACATGATACCCACCATTATTTAACTGCACTAACGCCAGCGCAGCATGCGCCTTCAAACCGTCCGATATCATGGCTTAATTTCAAAATTGCAGCTCAAAGATATTTAGGACGCCCAAAGATTTTGAATGAAAACCTAAGAAGACAGTCGCGGATATATGGATCGAGGCCCTGCATAGCAAATGTCAATGCTCTCGTTGTGAAGTAAATCTTACGGTTCAGATGGTCTGATTCAGCCTACCTGATGTCATTTTGTCTGTGCCGTAACATCCAAGTACAGCAGAATATTTTTTCCCGGTTTCTTCCAAGATCGTAAAATCATTCAATGTGTTTCGTGCAGACATTAATTATCCCTTCTTTGAAAGTTTAGAGGATTATGGGCACAATTCTCCCTCGTTTTTAACTGTTCCGTTTTTGTATTTAGCAAGATTTGATGTTTGGGATATTTTTTTGTCCGTCGTTTAATCTTATTAGGGCCCGTTTGGTAGAGGAATTGGACCGGAATTGGCATTATCTAATTCTGGATAATGCCAAATTCCATGTTTGGGTCCTTGGAAAAAAATGGAATTGGAATTCTGAAATTCTCATTTTGCCCCCAAAATGAGAATATCATCTTCCACCTAAATAGGTGGAATTCCAATTTTTACAAAAGCAAATTTAATATTTTGTGGGATCCGTGACTATTAAAATGTATATTATATTGCTATAAGGATGTATATATACGTATGTGTGTATATATACATACATGTATGTGTGTGTATATTACACACATGTATGGTGTGTGTATGTGTGTGTATACACGTGTGTATATGTCTATATATATACACACATGTATGGTGTGTGTATATGTGTGTATATATATACAAATGTGTGTATGTGTGTATATATATACACATGTGTGTATATGTGTATACATGGATACACACTTGTATGTGTATATGTATGGTGTGTATATGTGTGTGTATATATACACATGTGTATATGTATGTATATATACATAAATGTGTGTATATGTGTATACACACGTGTGTGTATATGTGTATACATGGATACACACTTGTATGTGTATATACACACATGTGTATATACACACGTGTGTATACACACACATGTATGTGTGTATAAACACACGTGTGTATGTGTGTATATGTACACAAATGTGTGTATATGTGTGTATGTGTGTGTATACACACACATGTGTGTATAGGTGTATACATGTGTGTGTATATATATGTGTATATACACACACATGTATGTATGTATATATGCACATGTGTGTATGTGTGTATATATACATACATATATACACACCATATTCAAAGAAATTAAAAAATAAAGAATTAAAATTCCTTATGCATCTTCTCATTCATCTTCTGGGTGAACCAAACGGGTTAGACCATATTCCAGATTTCATTTTGAGGATAAGCATCTTCTTGAATATGCAGCATCAAACTGAATTGACCATATCTAGGATACGGTATTCCAGCAGCCAAACGGGCCCTTAAAAATTATTTTCCGAAAATTTGTTATATTTTGATTTTAGTGCTTTAAAATTGTAGATAATCAACAATAAAGAATTAAATGTTATATATATATATAATATATATGATGTAGGGATTCCCCTTACACGTCTAAAACATAGTTTTTTTTAATATTATATGAAATTTATTTCATCAAAGATTCATATATAGCATAATAAAGAAAATTGTATAGAAATTGTAAGAATAAAAATAATTGATTTTCTATTACTTTAATATAATGAAACATGAATAGTCAAAAATTATAATGCTTAGTCTTATGGGCTTTACCAATACAACAAACTAGAACTGTTATTTAACTCTCAAATGAAGGAGAATACTTCTTGACTTCAAATGATCACTCCCTCTGAATGATCAACTCCTCTATGGATTTTCCACTAAACTTTGGATACCTAAACACCAGCCCGAACCTCCCTTTTATAGCATTATTGTGCCTCTCATAAATTTCACTCCCCCTCTTCATGAACAACATATGGCTATCAAGAAAAAATAACATGTGACTGACAAATGACCTTTCAACTTCTCTAAGAGAGTATCTAAAGAGGTGTCTTTTCAATTTTCTAAAGTGAGTGCGTAAAGAAGTGCCTTTTTTTCATTTTCTATGTAACCACTCAATACATGTGAGTGCATGACTCTTTCACTTCTCCATTGACTACCGCCAATATGGGGATTTTCTTAATTTTTGAATTATATATGATAGGAGAATGTGTCATTTCTTGAAAATTACACTTGGATTTACAAATATGCCACAAATATTAAATATTTTCAACCACTTAAGTCCTCCTGGGCACTTTCCTTGGAGCATGTAGACATATGATAGCTTACATTTAGAGCTTATTGAAAATACCAAATCAAACACCTCGGGAAGGAAAAATTTGTGAGATTGGTTTCACAAAATGGAGTTAGATGACAGAGCCACCCTTTCAGGTTGTAAACAACCTTTAGCGAACCTTATCAATGTACCTCCAACTGGCTCTTATTTCTCCTCTTCCAACACCTAGCTGCAATAAGCATTTGTTGAACACGCCACAAGACTGAGCGGTAGGAGGTAGGGGGTGCAAACCAATCTTCAGCAAATTCTTAAACTCTTCAATCACAACCTTGTATCAATTATCTTTAACAAACTAATCATCAATGAAAGATAAACCAATGAACAACATACACATGAACACTAGATTTTTATGTGGAAAACTAAATGTGGAAAATGACAATGATGAGAATATGCTCACTATATGAAAACTGAATACAATATAGTTTTAGGCTCATGGCCAAGGAAGCTCATTGCTCTTGTTTTGACTTACAAAAGCTAAGGCACACAATCTTAGGGTAAGGTAATAAAATAAAATAAAAAGGACTTGCGGGTTGAAGCTCGTTGCTTCAAGGTAAGATACAGATTTGCACAAGTTGTCAAGAGGACTCGCTATCTTCCAACAGGCACAGAGTTAAGATGAATTGAAATAAATAGATCTCTAGAACATGAAATTGTCCTTAAACCATTGTGTCAAGCTACCAACTTCATGACAAATACATCACACACATCCATAGTCTCAAAGCCCTATCAACCTGAAAGATATAATTAAAAATCAATCTTCGTACTTCTTCGCCACTTATGCTTCCACATCATTCACATTCAATCAACACTCCAAATCATACGTCTGCACAACTATATATCAACTTATTGGTCAACAACCTCAACTAGGTGTAAAACAAGACTAAAACGAAGGAAATAGAGTGGGTGAGTAGGAATGGAAGCAAGCGAGAATTCAAACAGAGTTGCAAAAGGGGAAGTCTGAGGGGATGAGGATGATGGTAATAGAGACATTATAGTGGTATGTTCATTTGCAGATGAAGGCTTCTGCCTTATTTCTTTTTGTGATGTATTAGATTTGTTCCTTTATAGAACGTGGCTCATTATGGAGGCAGTCTTGATTGTCTTTCCTGGGTTGCTTGTTGTGGACTCTTTGTGTCCTTGTATGGTCGTCTACTATAGTTATTTTTTGGGTAAGCCAACTTGTCTTTTGTCTACCCTCCTCTTTGGCAGACTCTGCTTGCCCCTATGCATGGTTTCATGGGACTTTTGATGTTGATAGATGTCCCCACTGTCCCTGACAAGTGTATGGGTTTGGATATTTGGTGGTTGCATCTAATTAGGGCCTTTTGTTGTAGCCCTATGGTGTTTTTTATGCACACATTCTTCCTTGAAATAGGGATGGAAATTCTTATTGGGGTTTCCCTAAGTCAAAGTGGAGGCAACAACTCTGCTCTCTGCCTAAATTTTTAGGAAAGATTACACCTTTTGTTGTGGTGGTTGAGCATGGACGAAGGAGCTTCATCTTTGTCCTCGCAAGCTTGTTGAGGCCCTATTTGGATGGCTTCTCTTGCAACCTAAGTCTTCTTTATTTGTTTGGTGTGGGGGGTTCCCCTTGTTTAGAGATGGGAGACTTATAATGGTTTGGATGAATTCATAAGACTGTGCCCAGCTATGGGTATATGGTTTGGTGTTTCTTTCAGTGCAAGGGTATGGTTTCCTTTATCACTTCAGGTAAGTGGGGCCTCTTCGTTGCATTTGTTTGTTTGTGGAATGCTATGGTGGGAGTTGTTGTGTCCCAGAGACTACTTTGAGGATTCTTTCCTTTTCCTTGGGTCATGGGATGGTAGTTTTGTATTTTTTGAAGGGGCTTATCTTGTTTTGCCCCTATCTTGTTGTGCTTGGAGGTGCTACTGAGGATTCATTGGACTTTGGCTCGAGATGGTTGGGAGAGGTGTTTGTAACTCTACCCCTAGTATATTTAGGGAGATACCTTAATGTGGATGGTTGTTTGTCTGGCACTTGTAGGTGGGTGAAATGATGACCAAAGGTGTAGTAGACTATTGTGGTGGCATATTCTCTATGAGGGCTTTTTACTATGTTTGTCTCAGTTGATGGGATTGTGATGCTCTAGCTCTTGGCAGGGCTTGGAAATGTTTGTTGGTCTTCAACGTTGCTCCTTGTTACGAGTCTAAAGATGGTTCTTATCTCAATTTCTAATGCAAAGTTTATTTGCTCATTGGGGTTGGGTTGTGACGGAAGTTGTTGAAACTTTCGGGGTTATTTGTTTTTCTTTTTAGACTTCCCATTTTTGTGAGTAAGGACAGTAGTCTTATTTTTCTAGAGGCCAAACACTTGTTGACAATTTTCATGGGTGCATACTAGTCAATGGTTGTTTTTTATTAAAATTTGAAGTTGACTTTTGGATTGTGCTCGTCTATGATGAGGCGCAATGTTCTTTGTTGGCCATGGTAAGGTTTTGGCACATTCAGTTTGCTTCTTCCTTTCATGGTTCCTATGGAAGTGGAAGTGTCTCCTATGCAGGTGGGGGTTTTCTTTGTGAAGGAGGGTGTTTGGAAATTTTTGTGGTCTTCTCATTTCTCTGGTTGCATGGACAAGGGATAGATTTGTGGCAAGCTCTCCATTATGATATTCTCTTCCTTTGTTTCTCCTATTGAGGTGGGCTCCTTTCCTATTGAGGTGGAAAGGAGTATTGTAGTTAAGAGACTGATTTCTTCGTGGGATTTTTGTTGGTTTTTACTTTGGAATGGATTTGGATACCAGATTATTTCCCTATTAGATAGCCTTTCAAAATCTCTCTTTTATTTTACCCTATTTGATGGGTTGTTGGTTGTTTGTTGTTTAAGGCCCTCTTTGGACTCTATACTATAAGTGGCCAATTATGGCCCTTGTTCTCTAAGTGACCTGTTTAAGGAAGGATAGTTTTTTTGCTGACTGTAAGCGCTTTATGGCCTTCACATGTATTAGCCAACACCTTTGTTAATGTGTTGTTGATCTCTTAACAACCCTTGGGTTGTAGCTGTGTAAGGGTTAGCTCCCTTGTTTGGTTGTTGGTTTTACTCAAAAAGAACCTCAAGTAGGCTGACTATAGACAAAATAAACATAATTCAAACCAAGTTAACTACCATAAATGAATATAATAAATATAGTCCACTTCAGGTTTTAAAGGGCATTGAAATACATCATAATGCATCTGCATAAGTCAATCTAAATGGGCAACACATCCTCTAAAGTTGATTCATCGGTCTCCATTAGGAATAGTTCGTTGGTGCAAACAACTCAATGCACACTCCTAACGAGGAGAATAATGATCAATTAAGTAACCTTTTGTCCTAAAGGAGGCTCATTCAATCATTGACCAAAGATGTATATACTTGGATGGCATTGTCACTATATGTGTAACAAAAAAATTGTAGCTTCTACCAACGTCGTAAAAACAACAATTACTTGAAAGCAAAAATAAATAAACATAAAAGAAATCTATCATTATTTTAAATCATGTGGCAATGATTGAGGGTATAACCACATAGAAATGGTTGGGTGTAATCAAACCGGCAAACTAACAACAACCTACTCATTAATGGAATATACATGCTAAAATATAAACAACATAGTTGATAATTAACTAATTACCAGAAGATAAACAAAATTAATGTTTAAATGAACTATCAACTAACAAAACATAACTAACTATAATGCAAGATTGTCAAGGAAGCTACCAACTAATCTACTTTAGCTACAAGATTATTTCACCTCATGTGGCCCTTTCTCGAGGGTTCATAACCTCAAACAACACAAAACTTAACTTAACTGATAATGATTATCCACTTGTATTAAAAATATGTTGGAGAATACAATAACAAGGGTCTATATTGATATCTGCAATCTAGAGGAAATCTAATAATATTTGAACCATCGATCCTAAGACCAACTTGGATTTTATTTTTAAAAAAATTAGAATTAGTGGTCGTCAATGCTATTAATTTCAACTTATACACGTGGAATTCTCTTGGGAAGATATGACTTGTTCATACAACTAAACAACTACTAGTGGAACTATTCGTATTAAGTCCAAATAGGATTGAAACTCCTCATATAGGTCATGCTATTTTATAGATCAAGGTTAACATTCAGTAAATAAACACTATAAGTTCCATAAAGTCGTCAATTATTATGCACACAATAGTAGCAAAATAAATCCATTTTGGTGGGACTATTCCCATGAATCATCATTTTGACTCTTTTTGCATGATTATGACATAATAATTATTGTACAACTAAATACGAATCACTCCATCGATGAAGTTGCATGTTAGTCAATCAAACATGGAAAACATACATTCCATTTTTATCCAAAACATCATATAATTAAAATTAACCATCACATTGCATAAAACACATACCATATCATATACCATTGTATTATATATTAGGCACCATTATAAGTTTATAAGAATATGTTTAAGCTTAAATGTCTTCGTAAAGTTTGTTTAAACATAATAAAAAGTAACCTATGATTGTCAAAATGACATGTATTTTTAGACCCATTACACCCCCTAGTTTAAGGGCCTACTTGTCCTCGAGCAGCTGAGACTTGTTATTATAGTTAAGCACATCTGACCTAAAGTTTATGTACTTTGTGACTCTTATACCCTCAGTCTTACATAATCCTTTTTAGCACTTGATTGGTCCCATATTTCACATTATCTGTTGAAATCCACTAGATACCTTCTTGACCAGTGTGGTACCAGATATAGAAGAAGTGGTGGATGAAATTTCAGTGGGAGATAACTAGTTTTTATGTCCAATGCTACCTTGATATACCTAGCCACTTTGGATTCTAGAGTTACACAAGTATAAACAGAATGGGGTTCCTTCTTCATTTATATACGGGTCAACTGTGTCCAATTATCCTGACAAGCATTAGTGATCTCTTTGTCACGTGTAGACAACAACTCTTTGTTCTGTTGTAGTCCTACATCCTACATTGGTGAAACTTTTTGGCAACTCCTACCATACAAAACATATCCACCCATCCATCTATTATTTCCTCAAGCTTGTCAGCTCAACCCAAATATACAGAGGGTGATTCTTCTATCTTTCCTTGTTGGTCTTAAAAATTTTACCTTTGTCTTGTTCATTTCTCGGGTAGGGGGATAAAGCTATCATATGAAAATTACCAACATAAATAAGAGGATTTTAAATTGCATTTAATAACACAACTAAGTTATTAAGATAAAATTCACACAATTGGTCATGTATCTCATTGGGAACTTGTGAAAAAATGATAAGAAATGACTTTGGGGTGATTAATGAAATTGGTAAATTACTCGACAATTGATTTATCTAAAAATAGGAGCCTCTCCCAAAAATATAGTGAATATACTCTAGTTGGTGGCCTTCAACTACTAAGCTGATTAGCAAGGTCAACCATGCGTTCCGTACTAAGGTTTAACCTTTTTATCTTTGAACTCTTCTCCTTTATCTTTGCGTAATGAGAAATTTCATCTATTCTTTGGCTTTTGTCCACGTGTCTTTATCTTGGTTAAACTTCAAATGTGCACGCCACAGTGTTAGTCCCAGGGTCAAAGTGGTAAGTATAGATACAAAACTGGTAAGGGATTTTGCATTAGCTCTTTCCACAACATTCCCATAGGGTATATTTTTTCTTTGATTTGCCATTTTTTGTGTGGATTTTGCTTCCATTTTTTTTGTCCTTCTTTTAAAGTTTGTTCTCTCTAACCTTGGATCATTCCAAGTTTTTTTTCCAATGCCTTAATTTTTTTAAGTGCTTCCTACACGTCGTCTTCGTCACTATCTTCTATCACTCTTAGGGATAAACTTAGGAGGTGGCTCTATTTTCAGAGGAGATGACAGGGTGTGGTAGAATATTTTGTTTGTACATTTTTTGTCTTTTGGACCTCAAATGGGTTTTCCTCTAGTAGCTCCTTGTGCCCAACATTTGATTCAAATCTTGACAATGCACTTCTTCATTACCCTTTGAATATTCATATTCATCTTTTTCTAATTCTTTTTATTTATCTAAGTTTTTACCCCATTTTCTTCTATATTTAAACCAACCTTTTCATTCCAAATATGTTTCCTCATTGTAGAAAATGTAGTATAAGCTCTCAGGAGCTTGATTTTTCTTATGGACGTGATGAGAATACCTCTCAAGGTTTTTTCATCTCTTTTTCCTTTTTCTTTCCACACTTAGGTTTGGTTTTGGGTTGTCTTGTAGTATCATAGAAAGCCCCCTCAAAGTTGCATTCCTCATTATGTGTTTCTTCCTTAGACTTATCCCCACAACCTTATTTTTATTATTTAGGTTCAAGTTGTTTTTCCTCACTCCGCTTGTCCACAACTTATTGTTTTTCCCTCTTTGAAATGAGTGTTGGTAAAATTAAACCCTCATCCCAACTAGCTTCTACATTATCAACTAGGTCTGTAATTTCATAAGTTTCTTCTTCCCCTAACAACACATTACCCCAGCTAGATATGTTATTATCTTCTTTAACCATTCTTTCTTGTAGAGAATATTCCTGAGGAGTCTACTTCGTAAATTATCTCATTTTTTAAATTCCACCCAATAAATGTCAGGGTATTGAATGGAAATACTTATTCTTACCAATTTAATACCACTAAACAATAACGTAACGAAGAAGACTGTGTTCTTTCTCCTAAACTCTATTATCATCCTTATTAATATACGATGCAAATTGTTTGGTACATTGACTAGCCTATTACGACGTAAATGACTCATCAATTTGAAATGAACAATGTATAAAATATAATGACAATTGTCACAATTCAAGTACCTAATAACATGGGAAATGACTTCTCTCCATAACACTGGCAAAGACAAACATTTAATTCCCTGACTTGAAGACTGGAATTTATCTTTTGGAATAGCAAACTTGGCCCTTGCAAGACACTGCATCTGGAGATGTTGGAAATTCCTCGAGCTCATTTTGGAGAGTCATGAAACCTCATAAATAATAGCTTTTGAAGCATCTATCATGAGACCATTGGTAATAGCTTTGTTGTTCAAGAAGGTTTCTGCAAATTGTTTAGTTGTTTTTTCATTGAGCTCAATTAATTTTAGGAAGTAATGAATCCAAATTGCCCGCCCAAAGAATGGAAAAATATCTACATCTTTGATTAGCACTGTGTGGTTAGTTGGCTCTCATTGAATTGGATCACCTCTATATTTGCATGTGCCTTCTATTGTTACTATGAAATTCTTCTTTCTTTTAACTTATGTTTGTCAAACAATCTCGCCAATAAACCCAATACCATTTGAATTGTTTCTATGTCCATAGTTATGAACATACCCTCAACTTTGTAAGCTAGTTCACAATTTATGTTGCAAAACTCATTGAGATTTCTTTATGATATCTCTTTCCTTTTGTGGGATACATATTTAATTGATAGAGCTTATAATCACATTTCATTAACAAACACCATACATGATTTTTTTCGCACATACAAAAACTTTCTTCCTCCTTTTGCTTCATTCGAAAGATGTCATCCCCTATCATATCATTTCCCCTACAGTATTCTTTGTATTTCTCTAAGAATGTTGTTTTTATTTCATGATAAAGCAGACACATCATCTTTCCCGAATCCCATGAACCATCTTAAAGTTGTTTCCTTTAAAGTAGCAAGGAATAACTTAAGCATATGGGCATCAATAGTGTAATAATAGCTCATACAAAGGATGTAAAACTCAAAAAGGAATGTATTAGGGTCCTTTGTCACTAGGACATAAAACTTGGGAAGATTTGACGCAGTGATATTCTTGAGGTTGTTGTTTTATCTTCATCAATAGTTGGAAATGGAAAGGTAGGAGGAGGTGGATTTCTAGCCATCCTTGGTTGAACCCTTGGGTTATAGACTACCAAACCTAGTTAATTGTCAACTTGATGTTGAGAAAATGGGTTCACAAATGGAGGAACATGTATATTAACTGATATATCAACAAAGGGGTTTTCAGTAATTGGTTCTTCTTCTAAGGAAGATGAAGAGGGGTCTAAATTGGGCACAACATCAACATAAGGGTTATCTTCTTCTTATTCTTCTTGGTGAACAAAAATATCACCAAACTTGTTCCCAGGGTAGGGGTCATTAGGAAGGAGTCTTCCTCAGCTTCTCTTCTTCTTATATGTATGCAGATTGATGATTTTTAACTAACTTGAACTAGAAAGCAACTTTCAAACTTAACTGAACTAAGGCAAACGTGAAATGAACTTGTTGTCCTCAATTTTGCATTCACAAAATTGAACAACCCTACGGAATTTTCAAGTAATTAGTAGGACTTTTCCCTAAGGAGGACAATAATCTGGAGGAGGTTTGTTTGACGGAATCAGTCATACCTTGATTCTCTTGTAATTTTACTTCTTGCAAAGCATTTAGTCTTTTGGTCATTCTTTTATTTTTCCTTGTTTTGTGTTTTGTTTTTGGTTTTATTATTGTCGTAGGTTTGTAGTCTTCATAATTTGGGTTAGTCAAACTCAAGATATAGGTTTTTTTTAAGATCCTACCAGTGGGGTTTTTCGGACAGATTGCATGTATTTGAAAAATCATTAGAAAGGTGGACTTTTTCTTGTCAATTGCATAGACTAAAAGTTCATTTCATATGTAAAGTGGATTTTAAATTCCATTTCAAAATTTCACATCATTTTGTGAAGTTTTGCTTAGTAATTTCAATGGCAGTGAGTTTTTCGATCATATTTGCATATCAAGTCATTAAAACTTAAGTTGCATATAAATATTATGTTCTTGCTTCATTAAGTGTACTTTTTAATGGTATCTGCATATTTAAATTAAATGTGTATATGTTATTAAAAATTTGGCTTTTTAATTGGCAAGATAAAAGGGTGGAGTTTGTAAATGCAATCACATTCATTTTTAAGTTTTTTGACTTAAGTGAGTAGTGGGGATTTTGTTTTAAAATGCATATAAAACTCATTACAAACTTACGTTCTCATCTTTTAATATCAAAAGGTGGCAAATTTTGTTGAAATTGCATATGTTATGTATGTTAAAGCGTATATGTGAGGTCTTTATAAACCTTGTCTCTCTTTATAAGTCTTAGGTAAGTTGATGAATGTCTTTTTGAAGAGCAAAACGTATATGCCAAAACATTTTAAAAGCTCGTGTCTCTTTTCCAAGGGGAGGCATTGAAATTGAAACATATTGCATATTGTTTGTCATATTATAAACATATGTTGAAGTCTTTATGAAACTCGTGGCTTCATTATAAGTCTTAGGCATCGATTTTTAATTACTATGCATATCATTTTTAAAAGAAAACAATGCATATGAATCACAAGGCGTTGATTTTGAAAACATTTGCATAGGATAAAACTTATGTAATGTTTCAAAAAGTTTGCGGCTTCATTATGTTATGGTATCGACCTGTTCCAGAGCAAAGCGTTGTTTTTCTTGGTGTTTGCATGAAGCATTTTCATATGCCAAGGAAGAGTTTAAATACATTTTTCTCCACAAGAGGCAATGCCTTCCCTTTATTGTGCATGACGGATTTTTGTGAACACTTTGCATAACAAAACATAAGTTTTGAATCCACAAAGAGCTGTGTTTTTGTTCAAGAAGCTCATCCAGGGCATTGGTAAGAAAAAAAAATTCTTTACAAGAAATTTGCCACAAATCACTACGTTTTCACTCCTATTTCTTGGGGATTTGATGAGTTATTTAAAAATGTTTTCTTCTTCATTGAATTTGAAATGTATTCTTTGTGTAGATGTATTTAATGAAAGAAAAGTTTGATATGATTTAGGGCACGTTTTGTTGAAATTTTATTCTTCTTTGCATGTTGATTTATGCAAATTTTGACTGCATTATAGATATTTGTCATTTCCTTTCTATGATTCATGAAGTTGCATGAAGAATTTGTCAATAATAATTATCTATAAAACTCTTCTCTTCATCTCTTAGGCTAAATTCGAAATTCTCATTTCCAGGATTTTGTTTATCTTGCTTGAGTGAGAAGTTTGTGGTTTTTCCCCTTTGCATTCAAAGAGAAGGTATACTTTCTTCATTCTTTTTCTTTGTTACCTATGCACATTTGTTTGTTTTTTTGTTAGTTTGAATGTGTTTTTTTCTCATTTCTATTTCCTCTCCCTCTTCTTCTAAGTTGCATATGAGAATGCAATTTATTCTCATTTGTAGTCGGGATTAAAAAACTCCGTTCTTGATCGTGATTTTCCCAAGAATGCATGAAAATATACTAAGTGTTGCCCCATATGCAAGATGTAATAAAAATCCCACCTTTTCATATTCTCGTATTGAAAAGACAAGTGTGAAACTTCCAATATGAAAATTAGCCAAAAAAATCCACTTTTTGACTTTCCCTCAGTATGCATATGCTTCCAAAAAGCTCACCTTTATGCTTTTTCATGGCTTTTTATGAAATACAAAATGTTTCCAAAAATCTCACCTTGCATATTGAACATTTGCTCATGCATATAAGCATCAATGTATTCATTTCATCAAACTCAAAGTTTGTTGTTCGCATGCGTGCAATGCCTCCAAAATACTAAGTTCTTCCCAATACGTATTATGGATTGAAAAACCCACCTCTTTCATAATGTTCATACTTACATATCAAAGAAGAAGTGCATCTTTCCAATTTGCAAAATAGTAAAAAAAGCCCACCTTTTTGTGTCCTTTTATGAGATGTATGTTATTCCCCTCAAAAAAATGAAGATTCATATGCAAGAAGCAAAGTAATTTCCATATGGTTGCAAAGAAAAAGGAGATCTTTCTCAAACATGTGATTAAGTTTCAAAATATTGATTACAAATTCCAAGGTTGTAGAAGCATACGAAGTAGGAACAACCATATATTGATGGAGTCATACAAAGAAAGGGATGGAAGATGAAATTATGATTGGCATAGAATGATTTCAAGATTAAAATAGTAATGAAGAGATGTTTTTTCAGTAATCACTACTATGATGTAGAACAAACAAGGATACAGGTTAATATTTTGATTCGAGATGCTTTCACCAAACCTGAGTATATCAATCATGGGGCATCCTGTAGCAGCATGGAGACCAAAAAAGGATGATGCAAATAGATGTCATGTCTTGTCAGACACTTAGTTTTGTAATTTGTAATTAACATATTACATGTAATGAAATAATAAGATGTAATTGCATGTGATAGTATCACGTGCAAAGTTGTTCCATGTAATCATGTTGTAAGTACATTAGGTCCTACAACATCGAATAAGTCAAAGTTAGTTAGTTAGGGATAAGTATTGAATAAGTTAAGGTGGTTAAGGGTTTCCCCTTTCTTCTCCACTTTTTTCTCTCCTCTTTTCCTATATAAAGGAGGTAGCTCATTGTAATATTTTATCTTTTGTTGTGTGCAAGTAAACTATAGGCAAAACTCTTGTGTTCTAAAGACTTTGTGTTTCATTATAAAAGAGTTGAGCATTTGGATAAAATAATAGAGATTGACAAAGTTTGTGTTGTTGTCTTGACCATTAATGGATGTATTCTTATGTTTCATTCATTGATCCTTGTTCAGATTAAATAGTTATCTTGTTTATATCATTGGAGCACCTTTAATCCAAATTTTCTGAAGACTTTGTGCTTCAGAAGATCGGGATTACTATAGAGAGTATTGGCTGCAAAATTTCAAATATGAATAATTTGGGCTTTAGTGTTGAAATCTTAAATCAATTAGAGGGTATTCAAGGGAAGACTTTGAGCTTTCTTGTACATCTGAAATTAGAGTGATTATTTGAAGTAAGAATAAGAGACATTGAGTTCTTATATTATTTCATTTTTTAGATAAAATCAACTGATGTCTTAAAGGATTGTTCTTAAGTCATTCTTGGAGCCACTGATATTACTGTAGCAAGGAGAACTATGTGTGATAGAGTTCAATTTTACTTGAAGCCACCTGTGGTAAGAAGGGAGCCTCCCTTATTGCTGAGAGGAAGGAGCAATCTCACATATGGTTGCCTAAAAGAAACATTTTTCCAAGTTGTTGTCTTGGTGACTTGAAAAATATTTAGCCAACATAACAAAAAACTTAACTCGTGGTTGTAATAGGTCCTTAGTTTCACACCATCCCCAACAATGATGCAAAAAAGTTTGACTTCCCTATTAGATCAATAACTAGGTTGTGAAACACAACTCAGGGATTGGACATCCAAGCTGAGTATATATATTTCTTGTAGAAAAGGTTCATTTACTTGTTAACCCAGGGTACATGAACTTGAAATGGGTTTGCACTATATGTGCACTAAGTTCTAACTAAGGCCATACTATTCTATAGTTGCATCAAAACAAATGTTGAAAGGTAAATGCTTGAAATTGAAGTAATTCAAATGCTTGATAGAATCCAAATGTTGAAGCTAAACCTATACAAACTACTGCAATAAAGTTTAGAATATGTAGACAAGATCTACTATGTGTGCCTTGGTTGCAAGAACAATCACAGGAAATCACTTCCAATGGCTGCAAGAATAGACAAACTCTAAAAGTTTGTGAATAAAGCTGAAGCAAACTAATGCTAAAATTGAAAGAAACGAATCACAAAGTGGCCCCCCTTGGACGAGTATTCAAAACTCAGTTACACACTATGAACTCAAAACTTCATTTTTTTATTCATTCGTAAAAAAATACTTGATTACAAAACATGATTGATATTTAATTGAAACTCTATTGAAAACCATAAATGTTATTACATAGAATCTCCATATGATTGAGCTAGCTTCTGAAGAAGTTTTAGTTTCTTATTTATAACCAAAATCTCTAACTAACTACTTCTAACTAATCCACACCCAAAGGAATAGGCCGATGAAATTATTACCTAAACTAGAAAGAAGGAGATTCAACCATCAAACGAGGAATGGTTAATTGTTAAGTACATCAAGAGTAAATATAACTTTGACCACTCTTTCCTAGATTTACTCCCTACTCAAGAATGATCATTTACAATCTTGACTTGCTCTATGAGTTGTAACAAACTCATCCATTGGCTGCTTCCATGTTGATCCTCGTCAAAATGATTTGACTTCGTCCCCAAACATGACCTCCTCGAGAGATAATGCTTATTGTATTGCTCCATTAATCATCATGCACTGTAATGTTAACACATGCAAACATATGCAACATACATATATCCATCCATTATTAGAGTAACCATCTATTGAACTATAAATAAGACATGTGTGTGTGTGTGTGTCTTCAATACATCACAAAATATTAAAGTATAAGTTTTAGGTATATGATACCAAGTCCATAAAGCTGAGTAAAGACAACTAAAAACCAAGTACAAGACACAAAGTGTGATACAATCTAGGAACATGATAGGGAAAACAAGGCTAAGTGACATAATCATTGAGCCAATGTTTAATCTCATCATTTTCTCCCCAACTTAATCCATTTTTGGTCCTCCAACAACTGATAAATTCATGATCTTTGCATGTACCCTGAAATCACCAACAATGCTCTGCCCAACACCACCCTGCTCAAGACTCCAATAAAACCCTTTCATCTTTTCTAACTCTGCCCACCTGCGATGTTTTTCTTCTTTATTGTAGCCTTCATTGTAAAAATTGCAATTATATAATGACCACAATAGTGTAGGTGGTTGAAAGGTGAAGAGTAACCAATCATGCTGCTTCACTTTGCCTAGACCGATATACTTCGGTGTCCACTGCATTTTTGCTCTGAAGTTGACAAGGGAACAAGGTTATGATTTCTTGAGTTCCATAGGCAAACTATTCCATCTTTGGACCAAGTGTCTGAGCACACTTTGCCCTTAAACTCTAGTAATCCGCTCAAATTCCTTATAAGCTTCTTCTCTTAAGGGTAGAATCTTGTTCCTATGGTGCTCATCTGGCAAGGGGTATAATATTTTCAACTAATCATAATACAACACCCTAGGTTGCCTAGCTTGACATCTTAAGGGAAAAATGATATTGTTTTCCTTCTCCTTATATGCCAGTTACTGCTCTCCATACTAATATCATTATTGATCCATGACATCAATGCTCTCAAATGAATAATCCTGTTAGGATTAAGTAATACTGAGAGGGGGGTGAATCGGTATTACAACACTTTAAACATGAACTTAATAGTTTCCAACTTAACCATATAATTACTGAAATGAAAAGAACATAAGCACATAACACATAACTCATAACACCATGAATTGTTGTCAAGGAAACCTTGGCCAAGGGAAAACCATGGTGGGGATGGTACCCACAAATATGTACTAAAATTATAGTGTCCCTGTTATGAGACCTATCCCTGTTAGTAGCTGAATATTACATTAGCACATTTCCCTGTTAGGGGAATACAAAACCCTGTTAAAGGTATACTGAGCACACTGCTCTTACAATTAGAAATAGTTATGTTACAATCAATCTCAGTAATGAACAACATAAGCATCAAATATGCTTAGATAGTTCCAATTGTACCTCGCATTTGTTTGAAATCACAATGCATCC